>KK117281.1:6745-37939 GCA_000611955.2 Stegodyphus mimosarum | reverse complement strand
CCCTACCACAAACTCTCAAGAGGACTTTTGGCATGCAGTGTGTTTGAGTGCCCTTTTGCCGCACAGACACACTATGCCTCCTCCTGGATTAGAACCTCGATCCATCAATACAACAGTACATCAATACATCATTAACCAACTACACAGTTGGGTGGCAATATATGGGACACCTCTGAGAGCATTTTTGTACAGCTTTCTTATTTCAGGTTCAATTATTGATAATGACAGATAAATATCTGTTTATGATTTAGTGGGTCCTCCGCATATGTGAAGAATTCCCTTTCAGGAAACTATGCAATTGAAAAAGGCAGTAACACACTTTGCTTTTCCAGACAAGATTTAAAATTTATCTTATAAACACAGTCAAAATTCTGGTAAACTTTGAAATGCAATTTTTGATTCAATGTGAGATGTCAAATCTGTAAAGACCTTTGATGGGTATAAGGAGTTTTTTTTTTTTTTTTTTTTTTGCTGTTCATGTTGAACACAGTTTCAAAGTCATCAAGCACATTCTCTTGATCAGTCAGAAAACAGAGTTCATCTAAAACTTTCAGAACTTCACCTGAAGGTTTATCCCTATTGTTTCCTTGAATGTTAGTGTTATTTATATTAGGGAAGATTTTCACAAGAGGTAAGCTATAGATATAGTCCTTTCCCATGCACACCATTAAGTTTCTTACTAAAAGACAATACTTTGGCACTTGCATAAAATTTATACCATTTTTTTCTTGCAGTGTTAGATTCATTTTGTACATTTTGCAAAAAATTTCAGCCAAATATACTAGTTTGCACATACAATGTTCAGCATTTAAAACGGTTACCAGTAGAGTGTTCTAGTCCATCAAAAATGCTGCTACTTCAGCACACAGTACCATTAAGCAGTTTTCTTAAGAGTCATTGATGTAATATTTTTCTAACGAAAATTCCTTGTCATAGTTAGAGATTCAAATGTATACACAGCAAGAATACTTTATTATTAAATATTATTTACTATTTATGTAGCTTTGTCTTCTCACAAAGAAGACAAGTGCACAGTAAAAGGGCTATCATTATTTAATTTCCCTGATAAAGTGATTCTAAATTGACCAGCCAGCTTCTATTTATAAGGAGATAAATTTTGGGAAACTTCGTGTGGATTCCAGGAATTCTCAAAAAGTTGAGAATTTGCAAGATATACCTTGAATGTGCATTTGTAAAAAACTGCTCAAGCATACAGTTCCAGGAAGGACCATTAAAATGCAGAAAACAACAGACTGCCTTCCTGTTCAGTTTCTGCCGATCTTATTTTACAATAATTTTGAGATTAGTGGCAGTAGAAAAATGAAACATTGTTTGCTCGAGAAGTTACAACATTCAACTTTTAGCTTTCTTATTTTGATTCCATTTTTGGCTTTTTTTCATTTAATTATTTTATTTTCCTCAAAAGGTCACAAAGTCCTTAGGCTACAGCAAAGTAAAGTTTGGGAACTTCTGGTATAGATGTCTTAAAGCAAGGAAACTGAGCAACATTAACTTTAGGGCATTTAAGACATTTTTAAAGAAAATATTTTGGAAACTGATGCCACTGCAGTGTACAATGTGGTGAGGAGAATCAGGGATATTTTGAAAGTGGAGTACAGTAGGAAAGTCTTCACACGATCTACCAATTCTTTCTATTTTAAATGTCTGAAGAGGCCTTATATTTATGGCAAGAATTTTTTTAGTGGGTTCAGACTAAAAATTTGAATGATGATTTATTTATATGTCAGTGGTGATAAATTATTATTACTATCAATTAATTTATGTCGTTATTATTTATATAACTAAAATTTCTTCTAGCATCTCTAATGCCTTTGAATTAAAAAAAATGATGATTTTGGCCAGAATATACAAAGAAATTCACATATAAGGTGATGTTAGAATTTTGACGAAATTCACTCATGAGATTAGTGGTGTTATTCAAGAAATAGTCAACAACTATTAAAACAGTTTTTGATCGCAAGGATTGTCGTTTAAGAATCTATGCAAAAATAATTTCACATTCATAGGCTTCTTTTTACAAGGTTTTTCAAGAGCTTTGACCTTAAAATAGGCTTCAAGTAGGATGGTACTCATTATCAATTCTTCTTCAGAAATAAATTTCTCTTATTGTATTCATATTTTTAAACACATACACCAAATCTGTTTTCTCGTCACTTACTTAATTTATTATTATTATTATTTTAAACAAAGATGCAATGTTTAATACTCTTCCACATGGAGCACCTTGCTTTGTGTAAATATTTTTGCTATGTGGCATCTTTGGATCTGAGCTTTAAGTTTCCATGAATGTAATATTTCTGGTAATGGTCAATTAATGAGGAATTAAAAAATATTTACGATACTGATATATATATATATATTCATAATGAAAGAAATTAAAAGTAAATTAATAAGCCCAAGACTTGTGCTAAAGCTGCAAAGTAATAAAGCAATAATTCACTATAAATTATAAAAAGAAAACTCTCCATATTGCATCTCCAAGCAACGGAAATTCAATTTAAAAACATCATTGAAAAGGTATTTTTCAGAATTTAAAAATTTATAGCAATTTCAGTCGTCCTTGCCTTAAACACAGTTAAGGAAAAACTAAATCGCAAAAATGCTAAAATCAAAAGTAAACTTTTTAAGTATTGAAAAACCAGTTACTGTTATTGATAGCAGATTAATCGACTTATCAAGGGGATAAACCAATCTACCACCAATTAACAGTAAAGTAAGCATCTCGTTTAGATTAATTGTGTTCTTAGTGAATAATTTTGATCTTAAAGATTATTTGCTTTTTACAGGATTCTCTTGGTTTAGGGACTAATATCTTTATTTTGATTGAGTATCAATTAGTGATTTGAATCTAGCAAATAATTTGATGCTTACTTGGAAATAAGATGAAACACTCTCTCTTATTTTAGTTACTGTTAACTGATGGTAGATTGGTTTATCCCCTTGATAAGTCGATTAATCTGCAATCAATAACAGTAACTGGTTTTTCAATACTTAAAAAGTTTACTTTTGATTTTGGCATTTTTGCGATTTAGTTTTTCCTTAACTGCGTTTAAAGCAAGGAGGACTGAAATTTCTATAAATTTTTAAATTCTGAAAAATACCTTTTCAATGATGTTTTTAAATTGAATTTCCATTGCTTGGAGATGTAATATGGAGAATTTTCTTTTTATATAAATATTGCAGCTTCTAATGATGTTACAAATAAACAGTTAACATATTTAGCTTTGTAAAATTCCAGTTACATAAAGTTTTATGTAACTTGAAGTTGCACTACCTATGCAACTTCCATCTATGTTTATATTCAACCAATGCAACTTATGTTTTGCATAACATTAAGTTGCATAGGTAATGCAACTTGATAGAGGGGGGTTACTGTAATGGGAGGAGAATGTGATCACAGAAAACTCCTGCAAAACAAGTCATCAACAACAGAATTTAATGCTACCCCTTATGTGAACTCAGTGCTACTCAATGGCATGAAAAGAAATCATCATTAGCATACATCATTAGTTCTGACACTTTGGCATATGTGCCTGTACCAAAGGTGAGAAAGTAAAAATTAAAGGATACATTTGTTAAACAGATCATGATTGGATATGAAAAAGAAATAATAGGTTTTCATTTACTGGACAGGAATAATGACATTGTAATAATGTAATGGGAGGAATAATCGAAAATTGTAATAATGTAATGGGAATTGTAATAATCAGGTGAGATGTGATTCTTAATAAATAAATACCAAACCATCCTCATTCCAAGGATAAGCCGCAAAATAAGACTGAGATGAAAGATAATAACTCTCAAATTCAGAACTAAGATGATCTACCAAAACTAAATAAAGGTGCATTGTTTAATAGATACAATATTTCTTATTTTACAACACAGCTATAGAAAATAGGTGACTCAACATCAGATCAAAAAACATGCTTGAATGCCAATACAGAAAAACGAAAGCAAGCTACACAAGTCATAAATGACATATAGTACAACAACTGATTCCACAGAAAATGAACCTGTTATTGATGGTTGAGTATGTGTGTAACAATAAAAGTAATCATGAAGAAAACATATCTGAATAATTAAAATATTTTCCTATTAGACGTTTTTAATTCAATTCAGATAATGCTAAATGATAACTTAGATAAAACCCTGGACTAGCTTTAGAATTAAAGCTCAGTTTCATGTTACATTAACCCTTTTATGTGTGTATCTCAAGGTAAATCAGTAATTAAGCATTAATTATCAAAGTGGGTTATTTTTATTTTTTAACTTAGATGCAAGATTAAAACTCTTAGTTTCTCTTCTAAGGTATCTGTTTGGAGCCCTTTATTACATATGTGAATTTTTTCTATATATGAACTCTAACTCTGAGTTTCCTTGTATGTAATGCTTCTGTGATAATCTACCTCCTAATAAATGATATTAATATTTCAGTAAGCAAGCCTATTCCTTCAGAATTTACAATAAAAACTTATGAATTTTAATAGCAGCAATACATAAAATGGATTGCGATTTAGCTTAACCACTTTTAGATTACAGTGAAAACATCAATATGCACATTTCTGCTACCTGATGAGTAACATAATGCTTTATAATTGCTGGACTCTTTTTTTAAATTTAACTTTACTTTTTCTTAAATTTAACAGATAAAAAAAGTAATCATTAATATAAAAAACAGCCTCACAAGTTCACAAGAAAAACCAATGCCATTAGTTTAGAGAATATAAATAAATAAATCTCAATAATACTCCAAATAAATAAAACTCAATATAAATACTCCAAATAAATAAATCTCAATGTTCAAGAATAATTATTTTCATTACGGAACAGCATATCAAATCAGTAGAGATATTTCTATCTAAAAAGGATTTAAATGTACTGAAAACATTTTTTTTCAGAAAATTTATATTAAAACATTACAGAACTGTTATATAAGTACTTACCGACCAGGCCTTAAGAGAGCAGGATCAAGCAAATCAGGTCTGTTTGTTGCCCCAATTACAAAAACTTCAGATTTTTTATTAAGGCCATCTAATTCGGCTAAAAGCTGTGACACAACCCTAAAAATGAAATCTAGAATTAATGCAATTCCATTTCAATTAGTTTCTTTCCAATGCCTATTCCAAAATTTGTTTGAGCATACATAGGACATTTGTTGATTTAATCAACACCATACTTTCATTTTGAGATAAAATTAATTTATCCTTGTATATTTGTTAACCCCTTACCAGTAACCCAGTAACAGTAACTTATTACTGGTACAGTATAGGAATTAGTTCACAAATTCAGATTTTAACTTGAAAGCAGCAGAAGACAATACTGAATAATACAATTGAATTATAACTGCATTACAAAATCCCTTAACTAACTAAGGCATATTTTCTCTTCTTAGCATTCATCCTACCATCAGTAACAGGTCTAAATTTAGATTATTACAGCGCTGAAAATCATCTTAAATTTCTAATTTCACCAGGAAAAGATAAAACGAAAATGATAAGTTTTTAAATGTAAAAAAATAATAAGGCTAATAATGCCATTTTAGGCCTTTTTAAAATGAGTTCAGATGAGTGAAGCACCAGAAAAACATACGAGACCCTTAAGGTAAAGTATTTGTCCTTTCTATGGCAAATTCTGTAGCAATGTTTTTGAACAAATAAATTTGAAAGACTTGAATTTGATTCTGAATTCTGAACTGTACAAATCCGATTGCTTTTACAATATAGTGATACTTTCTTCAATGTTATTGAAGAAAATAATTATACTGAGTTTGAAATAGACTGAAAACTACACAACTAAAAAAAAACTTGCCATTTATGATTGCGAGAAGACAGACATATAGCAGTTGGAACTTAGTGTTAGGTATCAGAGTAATCTCTATCAGCATTCATCACACTTTACTAATGTTTCTGCAATACTCAGATGCAAAGAAATTCATACGCCACAGGTCTACCTTATTGTTGGATTTCGTACAGAGGTGGCTGTCCAGGAAATAGAACACATGGTAATTATGGGTGCTAGGTCCAGCAAACACAGCATTTCTCAGCCAATCCACGGAAATTCTTGGTTGCCCTAGCCCTGGGGATCTTGCAATATTGTGCAGGAATAGTTAACTCTTTCAATTAACAAACACCAGTTTCTTTTGTTGCAAAGCATTATGCAGTTCTTGGCAGCATAGTTTTATTACAACCCGGCCACAGTACCTTGTAATGCACCACTTGCCTATTAGTCCACCAGAGAGATAACATTCTTTCACGCATACAGAGGTGATCTTGAGGTGTGAGCCACAGGATCATGTGGTGACAACCAATGTCAGGTACACCTATGTCATACTTGACTCATTTTTCATCACTTATGAGCATTTAATCGAATGGGTTTGTTTTGGTAATGATACAGCGATGAAAAGCAGCCTGTCATTCATTGTTCCTTGTTGGCTACTGACAATGTGTAAGGTACTATTTGCTCAACTTGTACAACTTCCCCTTTCGATGCAGGTGAAGTCAGTTTCCTGGAAAACCTGTTAGAAATACATATTTTAATAGGTGGAAAATATTTTGAACCCTATTAAGTGAGATTAAATGAAACCTTAATTTTAATCATATTTCGATGTGAAATAAAGCATGACATATGCATTAACTATGATTTAATAAGCTGGGCACAATTTGAACTGAATAACCTAAACCAAGTTTTCATAAACTACTGTTCAAGTCCAGTAACTGCTGTGTTGAAGACTGCCACTAAACCGATAACTAAAATCTTTCCATTCTCAAAACCCTCTTTGGCATTTTCTTCAGTATCGGTAGTGATATTTTCTGGATTTAAAACCATATTACAGATTTTTGGTATCCATTAGCTGACTAGAATATTGTCACCACAATGGAATTGTTACATCATTTTCATTTACCATTACTTTTCCACATTTCTTCATAAATTCCATTAACTGGAAATTTTCGCCTTCTGTAGAATTCAAAATCTACATTAAAATAAGTTTATTGCTTTGCCTAATTTTAAAATCACATTTTCTTAATTCCGAATTGCACCAAATTTGCTATTGAAGGGAAGCTTGAAATATGGTTTAACTTTGCATATCCTGCTACAGTTCTACATCCAAAATTAGAAATTGTGTTTGATATAAGTGAACCTTCAAATCTGAATTTTGATAAGATGGCTGTAATGATAACAGCCTACAAAAAATAATAAACTGGATCAAATCAGAATGTTAAGCAAAAGTGCAGTTTCCAATGCTAACTGAATGTAAGTTCTTTGGAATCTAATTCTTTTTCTTCTCACCACTAATATGACAGCAAAAGAAAACCTACACAAGTCACTTGAAACAAATGTGTAACCCACTCCAGACTATTATGTCTTGGCAATTCACTTCTTTTTTAAGTAAGATAGAAAAATGCTCTTTGGCCCCTCGACTTGTAGCAGCTAACATCCATCGCTACTGTAATTCCTCAGGAAGTGAAAGGCAAAGCAAAATTAAGTGACGTCATCTGATGACCTTCCATGTGTTGAAAGTCTTTAATCCTGGATTTTACTTACAAAGGTAAACTTGCTACCTTACTGCCTCACATTTTCCCTCTATTTTATGTTGCTGCCTACTAAGACTCCTGGTTGCTTTTCAGGATCATGTGCCCAGTGCTTTATCTGGCAGCCATGCCCTCAAAACCTTGATGCCTGCCTTCCTTTCCTGCCGAACTTATTCCTGTGCCGACTAGATAACCATTTCAGGATACAGTGACATTTTCTGAGGTGAAAGTTGTCTCCCATTTTCTTCCCATTCCCCAGTAGAAGAACCTTCAACTTGTCTAGCCTCTTTGTGGAATCAACAAGGCAACTGGAAAGAGCTGCTGATAATTAGCAGCTGAATGCCAGATTTAATAGTACAAGTATCTAAGTATTTGTCAATCCATTGTCATTAAAGAAAGAAAAATCAAGTTATCAAAACAAAAACTGGTTACAAAAAAAAATATGGCTATATAGAAAGCAAATGAAGAATTATACAATATATTTTTAAAAATATGACCATTATGATGAACATTAAATATGTTACTAGAGATTTTATTCAAAATCTTGTGTAAAATGCTTTAGTTTTAATACTTTTTTAAATTAATAACAATAAAAAAATTTTTTTTGTTGTTTAGAATTCTCGAGCATATATTTGATATATTAAAAATGAGGATTATGAGCACAATGCATTAAAAGTATTTTTATAGTTTATAAATTAAGAAAATGGAGGAAAGAGATACTTAAACATTTAAGATTCACACATATAATTAAAGAAAATAATGCAAAAAAATCATGTATAAGAATTTTTCGGGATAAGTTGAAGGATTTTTTTCAATACAGAACACTTAATCTCCCATTTTTATTCAGATCACCAAAAAAAAAAAAGTCATGTTAAAATTTATATTCATGTTAATTATACTCGTATGACTGAAAATGCTCTTATGCATGTTCAGAAAAGCTAGACATCGATGAATAAATAAACTTTGATGTTTATGGATGTAATATTTAGTGAGGAGAGTGAGTTATAAATCCCTTTGAAAATTTATTCAACAACAGTAAACATTAAGATAAAAATGAAATATAAGATTTGAAGCTTTTTTGTGTTTTATACATAACAGATTATGCCAAAATAAAAGAGGATTGCATCATTAGACAGACAGTCCTCGTGTACCAAGCAGAGATGTTAAATGGATGAGTTTCTATGAAAATGTATTATTTTATCACATATAACTTGAAATTTATATTAATATTATGCTTGAAATTTCATTTTAAATGCAACTTCCATGGTTTAGAGTTTTGAACCCTTGGATGCTGATGTTACAGATTAATTGAAAATATAAAAAGCCATCAAACACAGACTTACCTATCCATAACTCCTCCAGAATCACCACTTCGGCCTCTGTTTGGAGCAAGAGAATCTAATTCATCAAAAAATATAATACATGGAACAGCGCTTCGAGCTTGATTGAATACTGGAAACAAAGTTTTAGTTAAAAAAGCCTTATTCAAACATCTAATTACAATTTACAAAATCAACATTTACAGTATTTAAGGAAAACAATTACCTGCTCTGACATTTTCTTCACTTTGGCCAACATACATGTTAATGAGTTCAGGGCCTTTCACACTGTAATAATTTCAAAATACAATCTCTATTAAAAAGCAACTTATTTCAAAAGCTAAAAAAAAACAAATATTTTTGCAAAAATTGCAAAAGAATAGTCTTGCTTCTAAAAACTAATCTACCTAACTAACTTTCTTCTAAGTAATGTTTCATTCTGCGGTAAGAAATGTTTCATATAATCAAATATTACACATGTGGCAGGTGATTGTAGCACGGACACTTGACCTTTCAGCTGTTAACAAACATAGTCTCTTGTCTAAAAGTGACTAAATCTCACACCTTTCATGGGTATTCCATGATTATTAAGATTTCAAAATGACACTATGAAGAAATATTATATGGCAATGATAATTACTTAGGAAATCAAGCGTAAAGGACAAAAAGACTTTCTTTAGAAGGAAATCGGACTTTTTATTGCTGTATTTTATAATTACTACAATTTGTAAAAAACTTCATTTAGACCAGCCACCCCTATATACTTTATGAACAGAGTATATTACTTCATACTCTTACAAACTGTTACCTCGAGAGATAAATTAGATCCTAAATTCCATTTAAAAAATACTGCATGCATATGCTCTTCTTACAGCTCCTAATAATATTAGCTTGTCTAGTATTTATTGCTTCCTCCTGTTAAAACAATTTATTATTATTTTTTTTATCCTAAGCCCATCCGTGGCACTTCTGCCATTAAGTGATAAGCGGCCCAGTAAAATGAAGAAGAATGATAATGAGAATTAAAACTAGCATCAAAACAGTCGTTATTAAAAAACCTTAAAACGATGAGACAGTTCTTGAGATGGTCACTATAGATGTCACCCTGTTGACATAAAGGGCAACAAGCTGAATCCTTGATTCCAATACAACATAAATGCCTTTGTAAATAACCATGTTAGCATTCAAAAACAAGCAACTTTAACAGATCGAGGCAAAGAATTCTTATTCTTTTTGTTAAGTAGAATGTTCCACCTCTTACCAACAGCTGCATCTTTGTATAAGGACATTTATTATTCTTAACTTTATTGTTCACAATCCTTTTATGGTTATGCAAAGGCAGAGAAGAATCAGGCTGAGTCATTAGAGAACCAGATTCAGCAAGTCTATCAGCCTGCTCATTACGATTTCTCTAGAATTCCCAAGTTCAAAAAAATTTGCTCTACAAGTATGGAGGCAGTTTGTAAGGCATACAAAGAAGGCGGGAGAAATACCTTATATATTCCCACTTTTAAAGGGTGACTGGAGATTAGGGGACTCAATCGCCAAATCCTGGTGGCGGAGAATCATTATGTACCACCTTTTTAGTTAGGGCACCACTTGTAGAGACATTAGGTATTTTTGAAAGCAGGAGACTGAACAATGAGCAATGCCCTCGCCAAGAATCGAACCACGGAGCTCTCGAATACACATCGAGGGTGCTGACCACTACACCATGAAGGCAGGAGAAATACGTTATAAGTATTTACAACCATATTATTATCATAAGTACAGGTGTTAAGAACATTTAAGGCCTGTTGTAGAATGCTTTCCAGGCCAGCAAAGTCTGATCCTGTAGCACTCATCACCACCTCATCAGCAAACAGTAAAACATTCACGCTTGGGACAGAACTGAAAATAGTGTCTATTAAATCCCTTATCATTATATTAAAAAGAATCGGGCTCAGAACAGCTCCTTGGGGTAAAGACTGTTTAGTATGACTATAACTTGACACATCAGGACCATACTTATAAAAGTTTGGTCAAAAAAACTTCTAATCCATTTAAACAAGTAGCCTGAAATGTCACAGAAAATCAGCTTCCTAAGCAGTCCAACTCTCCAGATCCTATCAAATGCATTTTTAAAGTCCACAAATACAGCAAGGGTACTTCGCCTTCTTTGGAAGTCATCTTTACCTCTTAGGACAAGAGTACAATTTGTTCAACTGCACTTCTATGTCTATGGAAAGCCACCTGTTTTGCAGATATTAAACCAATTTTGTCTAATGCAAACTTTAACCTGTTAGCAATCAATCTCTCACTTAATTTACACATTACATTGTAAGAGAAACTGGGCGGTAACTGTTCATATTTTCAGCCAATTTATTATACTATGTTTGATACAAGGAAATTCACAATATGAAGCATAACAGTTACTCATTTGGCATACCATGCAATCTCAAGGAAGGAGAATATCAATGCACACTAACACCATAAACTTAACAATAAAGTATACAAAATAAGACCTAAATTTCTTGTGGCAAGCTATACAAATTTAAAAATTCAAAACTACTTTCAGTCTTAGAATAATTAAGGATGAACTATGATCTACATGAATTATTTAATACTTGCAATAATTAACAGGCATAATAAGACCTCGTCATTATAGCATAACTACCAACCTCGAAATCTGAATATCCAGGAGAAACTAGGAGGTTTTCATGCTTTGCAATGTGATTTCAACAGAATACCACATTGATTTAAATTCACTTCATAATGCATAATTCAGTTTATTGAACTAAATATAACATAGTTCTGATGTCAAATATAATATTATTAATTATAAATTCTAAATTTCACATTTTTTGACTAATTTCACTTTATTTTGTAATTTTCTTAAACTTTTATGCTGACAAAATCCTGGTTTGGGAAGAAAAGCTTTTATTTAACAGAGTACTTTTAAATATGCTATAAATAAAGTCATAACTAATGCCAAATAATTAAATTAATTAGTTAACAATTGATTAAAAATTTAAAATATTATACAGCACATAAATTAATTTAGCCCCCAAAAAGGTCTCCACTTCATATCTAACGAGTACTCCCTTCCTTTCACCTATGCATAAAGTATGTATATAAATTTGATATAAGACATATGTTTTGCAGTCTGCTCCACCTAATGCCTACTATGGTCATATCAGCCATTCTGGCTCATTCTGATGTTGTTGTTGTTGATGTTGATGAATGAAAAGACAAAGCCACATCAGTAGTCTCATGGTAACACCACGAGAATTAGTAACTATGTTTATAAGGTATTTCTCCCAATTTCTTCACATGCCTTTGTGGTGTAGTGGTCAGCACGCTCGACGCATATTCGAGAGGTCCGTGGTTCAAGTCCCAGCGAGTGCATTGCTCCTTTTTCAAATCTAAAAAAAAAAAAAAAAAAATTAATGACTCTACTAGTGGCACCAGAACTAAAAAAGGCGGTGGATGATGATTCTCTACCACCAGGATTTGGTGACTGGGTCTCCTAATCCCCTGTTGCCCTTTAAAAGGGGGAGTATATAAAGAATTTCTCCCGTCTTCTTCCCATGCCTTCATGGTGGTCAGCATGCTCGATACATATTCGAGAGGTCTGTGGTTCGAGTCCTGGCGAGGACATTGCTCATTTTTCATATCACCTGCTTCGAAAAAAACCTAATGACTCTACATGTTATAGAATTAAAGCATTCCCTTTTCCAGTATAACAACTCAAATAAAATTTTGACAATTTTATAATTTAACAAATATTTAGTTGTTTTAATATCATTGATCTTTACTCATAACAAATAAGCTATCTATAAGCTCAGAATTATCACATAATCAATTTTTTTGTTTAATTCAAAAGTTCTAACACATGGCACACACACACACATTATATATACCTTAAGAAATTCAAGGAGCACTCAGTAGCAACTGCTTTAGCAAGTAATGTTTTCCCAGAACCTGGTGGTCCATAAAGCAATACACCTATACATAAAAGGGCAAAAAATAATTGCAACAAAAATTGAACAACAATTTACACAACAAAACTTACAAGCAAAATACATAAACTTTTAATCTCTACATATAATAAAACAAAGAGTCTATCTGTGTGTGTGTGTGTGTGTGTTTCGTTCGTGTTGCGAGTAAGCTAATAGATCCAGGGCCACGAAATTTGGTACATAGGTGTATCTACCCAAGAGCCAGTGCACCTCGAAGCGATTTTTTCGAAATTCGAATTTGAATTTTTTTTATTTTATGTTTTGTGACCAAATCGCGTCATTTTGAGACATAATGGGCTACAGGAAAGCGAGATTTCACTCTATTCATTTCATTTTTACATCGTCATGAAGCGTAGACACTTAGCTATTTTACGAACTTAAAATAAATTTCGTATTTCAATAAATCGATTAAATACGATTTTATTTAGGAAGGTGAGCTTAACACCTTTTTAAAAAAAGCTTATTTTAAAAAATGTGCTGTTTATTTTCCTTTGATTTTTGGACACGTTAAACTTTAATCCTTTCGACTCCTTTTAAAAAAAGAATTTTGGAATAATAATAATATTTTGTATTTTTTTTTTATTTTTTGAAATGAAGCTTCCGAATACACTTCTCACATCTCAGATATTTTAAAATGTAGTTTTGGCAACAATTTTCCTTTCTTATTGTTGTTGATAGATTTTTGATGAAATTGCATCATTTTGAATAGTTTCATTCTTTTGAAAATTTCGGTTTGGCAACAATTTTTCATTGTATTTTTTATGTTACTGTTTTTAAGAGACTGAAAAGTTTAAGAAATTACAAAGTTGTTTCTTTTTTCAACGGTAAATTGTTTAATTACTTTATTAGGATAATTAACATTTGTATCAAGGGATATTGCTTATTTCATTGTAATATTATGTTTTAATTATATATAATTTTAATTATAAAAAAGTTTTGCATGATATTTTTTAATCTGTTTAAGTTCTTAATCTGTTTATACCATTTGAGTTCTTAAGATTTTGCAAAGGGAAGTTGGTTAATTTATTTATTAGGATAAGTAATATTTGTATTAAGGGATACTGCATATTTCATTGTCATTTTTTATATATATAATACATTTTTATTGATTTCTTTTTTGATAAAGTTGTTCTGCAGAGTAAAATTCTGCGCGAAATGTTTTGTTTTTTGAGTTTCTTTCATGTTATTTTTTGCTTATTTCACTGTTTGTAAGATATTGAAAAGTTTTGCATGATTTTTTTGCATGAGCCAGTGCACCTCGAAGCGAGTTTTGCGAAATTCGAATTAGATTTTTTCTTTTTTTTTAATTTTATGTTTTCTGACGAAATCGCGTCATTTTAAGACATAATGGGCTATAGCAAAGCGAGATTTCACTCTATTGAACAGTTTAAGAAATTGAAAGATTGTTTCTTTTTGCAAAGGTAAATTGTTTAATTAATTTATATATATATATTTAAAGGACGAGTCTTTCTGTGTGTGTAGGTGTCTTTCGTTCGTACTGCGCGTAAGCTAATAGAGCCAGGCCTATGAAATCTGGTACACAGGATGCATGTAGACGAGAGCCAGTGCTTTTTATATGTAATGCATTTTTAACTGAATTTTTTTTTCCGTTGTTGTTTGTTTCTTTTTCGATAAAATTGTTCTGCAGAGTAAAATTCTGCGCAGTTTTCAAATTTAATGTTTGGTGTTCTCTTTAGGCATTTTTCCGGTACACTTAAAAGCCAGACGAAGGCTGGCCGCGCAGCGGCTAGTTATTACATAAAAAATAAGAACAATAGAAAGATCTTAGGAATTCTTCCTTATAAAATTATCACATTCCATAGACAATTAACCATAATAAACAATTTGTTAATTTTGTAGTAATAACTAACTACTTTAATTCTGGAGAAATGCAATTTCCTACAAAAATATTATGAACTTATAAATTTATATGAATAATAAACAAATGACATGAAACAAATATTTCAGGTTGATTATGGTACCACAAATCTTAAGAAATGCAGCTGTTTGTCATGAATAAAACTGTTACAACTGTGTGCTTTAAATAAATATTGTTCAAGAACTGAATGTCTGACAATTTAAATCTTTAATTTTGTACCATCATTATATTAATTAAGGTTGAAGGCAATCAAAAATCATAAAACTTTAAAGAAACTGAAAAAAGTGAAGTTCATAATATACTTATTTCTAGTTTTGTTTTATACATATAACCTGTTTCAACAAAGAGCATTTCCTGAATATCTTTTTTCAATGACTATTTTATAATCATATCTTGCTAACATTTACAGTTTTAATAACAAACAAGTTGAGAAGTTATAGATTGCTTGCAAAATATTATTCACATCAGCATTAGCAGAAAAAAAATTAATAAAAAATTTTTAAATAAAAAAAAATATTTTTAAAACACACATAGGTAAGTTTCTAAATGTGAAAAAATGATATGTGATGTAATCAGAAATTCTGCCTATCTCTGCAGTATATTATTCATAATAATGAATAAGGAATATGTTAGTTAACATTTAGGAAAATTATTCCTCATTTTATCAGTGTAATATTAGCAATTTAGAAAATATGATTTTAAATAATTACATATGTGCAATATACTGTGACATATAAATAATCAAAATTACAAAAGAAGAGACTGTAATGTCAAAAGTTTGAAAAATTGAAGATTAAATGTGTAAGTGATTTATTTCATAGTTTATCATGTGTTAACACAGTGATATTTTTATAATATATAACCAAATTGCTTTCTTGTTACAGAAGCAATAATAATGACTGGAACCATTTGAATATAATATCCCTTTTTCCCACTATTGTCATATCAGCATACGCAACACAAATTTTAGCAATATCTCAATCAAACACAAGAAGAAAAACTAACAGAAACACATGTCCTCTCACACTTTAATAGGCAATCAAGAGAATACCAGTTCATCAGAAGTTTCAGTGCACTTACAAAATAATCCATTGGGGGGGAACTATTAAAATAATCTGCCTACACAAATACATGCACACGCACACATATGTAAGAGTGTGTTGAATATGTATACAGTGTGTTTGCACCAGATTCACTGCAATCAAGGCAGGAATTAAATAAATAAATAAAAATAAAAATTTACTAATTAATGTGATAAATATACTTGAAAGAACAACACAGCAAACATTTGAAAACAAAAATTGGAGAAATTTCTGCACTGGGACAGGGAATGGTTTTGCATTTTGTCTGCTACATAATAAATAAAAACAAGGGGAAGGGGAGGAACTATTAAAATAATCTGCCTACACAAATACACACACACATATATAACAGTGCATGTATGAAAGTGTGTATATATACGCATATATTCAACTGTGCCAGATTCACTGCAATCAAGGCAGGAAGCCCGACAATAAAAATTTACTAATTAATGTGATAAATATACTTGAAAGAACAACACAGCAAACATTTGGAAACAGTTACTGGAGAGGCTTCTGTATTGGAACAGGGAATAGTTTTGCATTTTGTCTGACATTTTATATAAATTAACAGTAAAATAAAGAATACCAAAAAACATAAAAGATTTATTTTATACAGCTCTTTTTTTCCCCTCTTCCTTCTGGGTTAATACTTACACACAAAAGCACACAAGTATTAATGAATTTATCAATAAATAAAATATAATTTATTACAAATTAAAATATGTAAAGACAAAGGACTTAACTTAAAATGAGAAATTTATATCAATTTGATATATTATATGGTGCAAATAAATTGCATCAGACAATACAACTTATGCTCAGAGCATATTTAATGAGTATTCCCTGACATACCTGATCTTCTGAGACCAGATGCTAGAATCTCAGGATGCTCTAGAGGCAACTGAATGGTATCTAAAATTTCTTGTTTGACATATGCTAAACCACCAACATCATCAAACTGCACATTTGGAATCTAATTGGAAACATTTGGAAGAAAATTAATATAATTTGTGATTTACGATATTATGCAATTCTAACTTTCCAAGAGCTATTACATATTATTTTTAGATTCTAAAATGCACTCACTGCAAAAAATGATGTGCAGTATAACCAATGGAGCTTTAATTATAACAGAATAAGCAAAACAAAATACTAAAATATACACTCTTAGACACAAAACAAAACAAAACAAAACAAAACAAAACAAAACAAACAAACAAACAAACACACACACACACACAAAAAACAAAAAAACGATGCACCAAGAAGGAGTTATCCGAATGGGACGAAAATCGGTGGAAGTGATGTACATGTACAGAAAAACAAATGATTACAGTTTGAGAAAAAATGGATCATTTTTTGAAGTGATTGAGCTTCACAAAGTGAAAAAGTCAGTTAACGTGTTGGTCCACCTCTGGCCCTTATGCAAGCAGTTATTCGGCTTGGCATCGATTAATAGAGGTTGCGGAAATCCTCCTGAGGGATATCGTGCCAGATTCTGTCCAACTGGTGCGTTAGATCGTCAACATCCTGAGCTGGTTGGAGGGCCATGCCCATAATGCTCCAAACATGCTCAATAGGAGAGAGATCCGGCGACCTTGCTGGCCAAGGTAATGTTCGGCAAGCAGTAGAAATATGTGCAGTGTGACGGCAGGCATTATCTTCCTGAAATGTAAGCCCAGGGTGACATGACATGAAGAGCAACACAATGGGCCTTACAACTTCGTCGACATACCGTTGTGCTGTAAGGTTGCGACGGATGACAATCAAAGGGGTCCTACTATGAAATGAAATGGCACCCCAGACCATCACTCCTGGTTGTCGGCCTGTCTGCTGGAAGACAGTCAGGTTGGTATAACACCACTGTCCAGGGCGTCTCCAGACTCGCCTTCGCTGGTCATCGGGGCTCAGTTCAAAGCGAGACTCATCACTGAAGACTATTTTACTCCAGCCAGTGACATTCCAGGGCGAATGAGCCCGACACCACTGCAGACGGGCTTGGCATTGTACAGAGGTCAATGGTAGTCGGCGCAAGAGGCACCGTGATTTCTGTGAGCCATCTATGAATGGTCCTTGCAGTCACTGAAGCACTAGTTGCACATAGAATTGATGATAATGATGCATCTGGGGCTGTGAGTGCCGCTCTGATGATTGCTCGGTCTTCACGTTCTGTTGTTTCTCTAGGCCTACCGCTTCGTTCTTGACGCTGTGTGCGGCCATGGTTCACCCATTCCTGCCAACATCGTCTAATAGTGGTATCGCTCCTGCTCAAATGTCGAGCTATTCGCCGATAAGGCCAACCGGCTTCTGAGCTAAACTATGCAACCTCTGTCAAATTCTGACATCTGCGCATATCGTTCATGCACCTGTATGGCAGGCATAGTTACTCTCTACCAGAGTACACGGAATGAAATTCGTGAAGAATTTATGACCTGGAATCGTAATTTCTCCTCTTAAATATCCTGCCAGTTGCGCAGATCAGATGTGCTGTAGCGACAACCGTTCATTCATTGGCAGCCAAAATGTAAAATTTTGCACTTTTTGTCAAAACCTGTATGCATACCAATTTGTGCCCAAGTTGTTTTATATCTTCTCAGTGCGTCATGGTGCATCCTTTTTTTTTTGTCTAAGAATGTACTTTGAAATTTTTTAATAATGAAAATTCAAATAACTTTGAAATTTTTTAACAATATCTTAGTATTTGCATTTATTAATAGCAAGAGTAGTTTTATTTAAATTAGTAATTTGGAAAATTTTATTGCTTCAGAATATTTTCCTGTTACAAAAACCTAGCATTAAAAGATACCATAGCTTTTAAGGTGCACCTTATTTTTTGTGACATTTATAGGGGAAAAAAGGTGCATCTTAAAGTTCAAAAATATGGTAATACTTTTATATCCCTTCAAAAAATAATTTTATAAATTATAGTCAGTTTATGATTCCTCAACAGGAGGTTCAAAAAAATTTCATTTCTGCATAATTTAGACATGAAACTTCAATATATTCCCATATTAATAAATTGATATATTAAAATATAGGACACACCACCAATATTTAAGTGGTACTAAAGTAATTTTCTCTTACCTTTTGCAAACTCTGAGAATAAAGCTTTCCAGAGCAAATCTTTCTATTTGGATTAAATTCTTTCAACATGACGTTTCAAGCAGATGCCTTTATTTTAGGCAGAATTTTTTTATGAAAAAAATATGTATATTTTGGGCACAGATTTTTTTTTAACTACTTGAAACATAATAAACAAAAACGAGGATTTTTACTTTGCATTGTGCTTATTTCTTGAAATTTCAAACTTATAGGTGACACTTGTTAATGAACCCACGTGCATTACTTTAAAATAAATAAATATATGAAGCAAAACTGACAAGGATACATGCATAAGATTAATATTTAAGGAAATAACACCAACAGACAATTTTCATGAACACACTATATATGTGATACATAGACTTTACTGTGAAACACTTACATAAAGGTTTTAACACTTTTATTCTCAATTCAAGCTTAAGATAGCTGAATTATGGAAACTGTCTCATCTTGAAAAATAACTCTTTATTACTAAAAAAAATTCTATGTCATGACAGAAAGAACTTTTGTAAAAAATAAAATAAAATAAAATAAATACTTTTGGAGCACCAATTGCATCAGCAAATTCAGCTTGTAATTTTTCAAGGGCATGCAATAAATCTTTTTGTGCAACTGGAACAGCAGCAAGAACCAGATCTTCTTCTTTTCTAATGTCTATATTTTTTTCAATGCTAAAAAAGAAAATATTAAAAATATAGATTTTTCTTTCCACAGTAATGCAAATAAGTTAACACATATGCTAGGAATACAAATGTTTCAAATATTATAGATAGTCTTTCTGCAATACAACAATTGAAAATCCCAAAGTAGAATGCTTCAGATTGTAGTCTTCACATTTAATAGTAAAAATGCTACACACTTTATTTATAAAACACGATATCCATAAATATGCAGTTTCATTAAAAAATTAGAAATATAATTCTACTGAAAATCTAAATTATAGGAATAATTTCATTCTAGTATAAGTTGTATATTCAAACTAAGGCTAAAGATTTACAGAAACAGATAAAATGTAACTTACATTAATTTCCGAATTCTGCTATAAGCATTTCGGATTGCCTGCTTAACAAGGTTGGACAAATCCCCTAATACAAATCCCTAAAAATAATATATGCTTTTTTATGCAAATTAATAATGATTATAATATAAAACTGTGTATAAGCTATTAAACATTTCATATATATTTTAAATATGAGATGACTTCTATATTTGCAACTTATGCATATTAACAATTTTTTGCAAATAGTCCACTTAAGTTCTTGCACTGGTAACATTTATATCACCTCCATGAATCTGTAATTTGTGACAATAAATCCTACATAATTGATTGTCAGGATTGTTAATTTTAATAGATTATTTTATGTTAACATTTATGCATTTTATGATTTATTAAAAAAATTTAAGTAGCACACAAGTTTATCAAAAAAGCAAAACTGCACAATCTGGCAACACTTCACATATAATCATAATATTTTTTACACATGAACAGAGTTTCTTTGAAGAAAATCAATATTTCTTTAACAAATTAATTTTGTTAGCTACAAGAAAGTTTAAGTAAAAATAACAGTAACATAATTTATAAATTAAAATACCTGTTTCTAATTAATAGAAATACACAGCTTTAGGATATTATACCCAAGAAGTTCAGGGTTATTTTATAAATGCATGAAAATTGTTACTTGAACCAAAATGTTCATAAACTGAACCAATTTTCTCAATAGAAATTAATGTAAAATGGATAAATCCATTCCTGAGGTCCAAATGACTGCTTATAAAAGAATGTATTTTGTATGCAAGTTTGCTGGTATGCAGCAAACCTTTACCAAGGATGGATCTGCCAAATGAGGTTTCGCCATGTGCACATTACCTTAACCATTGCCACTTAATTTACCCAATGCCATAAACTCATTCATACACTTGCTGGCTAGAAGTTATCAACAATTTCAAAAGATTTCCAGCAGCTGAAAATGAAGTGAAAGAAAATGCACATAGTGTAAAAGCAAACAGCAGCAAAGGATTTTCAAATATGGTTAAGTTAGGTTAAGTGAATGTGATTATGGCAAGGGGTTAGTTGATTAAGCCTCAGGGGTTACCTGCCTAAGGGGAGGGTGCCTTCATAAAGGACTTTGTGAGGGAAACTGGTTCGTATACATGTTATACATGGGGAAAACCATGAAAACGGCTATGCAGACAGCTCGTCTGTGGGATTCAAACCTCGGACCTAACTATCAGTGTTCAGCGACTTTACAGATCGGCTGCTGGTGGGCCTTTTCAAATATGGAAGAAAGAGAAGTCAAAGAATTAATTCAGAAATAACAAATGAAGTTTTAGATGATTTTATAATACCAATTGACAGTGAAAACAGTGATAATGAGAAGATGATAAAGCACCTTTTAACTCACAAGAAGTTAATCAAATTGTTAAAAAAGGGCACATGAACTATACAATTTTTCAATGGAGCTTGATCTAAACAAAGAAAGAAGCAGAAACTTTATCAGATGAACTGAAAAACTTTTACATGAACTTCAAGTTGAAAAAGAATACTTAGCCTTTAAAAAAGAAAGCTATTAAGTTTAAGTTAAAAGCTATATTCATATACATTAAGTAAAAAAAAAAAAAAAATTTTGGTTACCAAAAACAGAATTTCTGTTGCAGTTGAGACAGCTTTCAGAATTCTTTTCACTTAACAGTTTGGAATTGGGAAAATATTTGCACCAAGTTTTGCCTTTCAAAACATCAGTCTATCTTTTGATCCAAAGTATTTATAACCAAGTTCCTTACATTTTACTAATTTACATTATACACTGGTATATTTAGTTTTTATTAAATGTAAACTGTTGTCACTATTTTGTAAACATTTCTTTTTCTGCAAGCTGTAAATAAATTTAACTTGCACATGATGAGTGCCAGTCTAAAAATGAAGGAGACATTGAAATAGATTTCTGATGCTAAACTATACCTTTATTAGGAGGTGTAAATACACACAGAGTGGTCTAGATATTGTTTAAAATTATACAGCCATATATCAATCAATAGACATTACAAAAGAAGATATTTGACAGAGAAATATGATTTATGAAATTTAAAAGAACATGAAAGTATAATGATTTATGAAATTTAAAAGAACATGAAAGTATAAAGAAAATCAGAGCTAATAAAGTAATGGAAACTACCTTGCTTCATCAATTCTAAAAATCAGTTAGACAATAGATTTGAAAGTGAATTCAAAAATGTTTGGTCAAACAATGGATCTTGGGAAGTTGGAAGTCCCAAAGCCATTGCATGGGTAAAGGGTTAAAATTCTGGTATAACATTAGATGAAATAACAAAACAAAATATAGCTTTCAATGTGTTCAAACTAAATTCAGGCAGGGAAAAAAATTTGCGTTTTTATTACTGGGAGAAAGAGCTTTAAAAGTCTGATGATTGCAGGAAAAATTTAAAAGAAATGAAAGACTTTTTTAAACTGCTCATATTCATGTTAGCCATGGAGAAAAAACACAAAAACTCCAATGCAACCAGTCCTTTTGCTGTGATCTGAACCCATTTCAAGTTATCTGTAGTTCAGCAGTTCTATTACTCAGCTGCCAGTGACTTGTAACTTGATTCATTTTGCTACTTGCAACTGGTGTAAAATTGATTATTGCTTTGATCATTATTTATTGCATGTCATCACTGATCATTATTTATTGCACCTCATCCGCATTGTACATTCAATTCAAAGTCAATATACTATTTAATATCATCTAAAGGTGCTGTCAGTACTGCACTAAAATAAGTAGAGTATGAGATAGCACAGAAAAATGATTTCCAGAACTTCTCATAACTCTGACCTAATTTTTCAAAGATTATACTTTCATCACTTCTCTTTAATCTTCTATTTTATTGTGAAGTTGAGAGCCAAAATGATATATAGCTTTTGAATGCTGTCACTGAGTCATTATGTGATAGTTTTGTTTCATAAACTGATCAACTTGGTGATTTTCCAATTTATCAAAACTGAATTTTTAAAAAATTTAAAGTGTTACTGAATTTTGTTAATTTTTACAATTTTTTAAACTGTTTAACTATTATGTATCTAGATGAGCAGATTTGCATAAATTTTTTAAGAGAAAAAATGACAGCTCAAGGTTGGAAGGCCTTCCCTGCAAGTTTATTCTTGTGATCTTCCAATAACTTCTTCACATCTTCATTTAACTTCCAAGCCTAAGATATAATATCATTGACAATAAAAAATTCCTTACTATCAGATTCAAAGTCTCTGCCTGAAACAGAATTTGGCCAGAATTTTGTCCAGGCCGTATGTGTGGTCCTTAAGTCCCTTATTAAAGAAATTAATGCAATGATGTTAAGAAAGAAGTTACCTCAAAACATATTCAAAAAGTGTTTTGGTGTAAAATTTCTTGAAATTTGAAAAGACTTACTGATCCATAGGCTGTATTAGAGAAATCATGTAAAGAGGCAAGAACTTCACAGTGATGAAAGAAATCTAAGACTTCCACAAATTCATCTGCCAAGCTAAATTTTCTCTTCATAACAGATGGTGAGTAGGTTTATTATCTAACACAATAAGGCATTTCAATGGCAAATATATTTCTTGTGAATTTAGTGATGATGGTGCATTGAGAAATTTTATAGCAGGAGACATCAATGTCTGAAGTATAAGTGAGAGCAAATAAGGAGCAGCTATTCATATTTTATTGTCATTTGCATCCATAAGATTACTTTACCTATATCTTCATTGGCTGCCTGACCCAATGGCCAAAATCAAAATTTTATTTTGCTCTTTCTTCCATAAAATGCTTTTAAAATAAGACAACATGCTTATCTGCTAAGAGTTAGACAGTTTGTTTAGCTATATACATAGTTCTTTGAAGAAAATCAAAACACCTTGCGAAAATTTTCTGAAACCGATATATTACTCAATAGTTAGTAATAATTTTCTGTAAATATTTTGGGGGTAATAAATAAAGGGGGTGACTAAGTAATTTTGTATTTCCCATTTCGACAATAAAGTGAAAATCCTCAACAGATTTCTTTTATTGAGAAATAAGATATTAATTTAGGCCTTATGTAGAAACAAAACTTCATAAAGTGGGAACTACATGTAAATATATTAGACAAATATTTGCTTCACTACTCTGTGGATGATAATAATAACATGCTGATTACAGAAATGAACAACTAAACATGAGTATACCTATTCTATTTCACATTCACAGCTGAAGAATGCATTACATGAATTTCAAAATTATTGCACTAGATATTTCACTCAATTTATATCAATTCCTGTTGCTAATTTTTGACTTCTTGAAGATTACTTGAAATATTTAGAAAAACTTAAGTCATAAGTTTATAATTATAATAAATTCTGCATATATTTACTGCCAATCTTTATTACTTTGAATTACTCTCAAATTATCTTCTATTAAATGATTATGTTTGTTACCTATATGATGAATATGTTTGTAATCTATGTAATGACTATGATTGTTATAATTAAATAATTGTGTCAATGAATACACACACACACATGTAATGGGATGATATAAGAGAAGAGCTGCAATGGATTAGCAATAGTTCTTTGTATTGTAATAACTTCGAGCAGCTTTACTGTGTATTAGAAGGAAGACATTTGTAACAGACATAGTTGTAATTTCTGCACTTAATTTTATTCCTTGGTAACTAATTCTTAGAACACATATTTTTTCCATTACACATCATCATTATGGGTGTGCTATGTATCCCATAATCTTATACAGATTAAAATTTTTTAGACAAATGGACAACAGCTAGCAGAGGCTGTAACACATGTAAGTGGAAGCAAGCACAGCAGAGGAAAAAAAATCATACAATTAGCAAAGTACAATAGAAGAGAAACACGCCAATGTGACAATCAAATTCGCTGAAACAACCTTGTATTTGGCGTACATTTACAAAAATAACACTCAATCGATTTCGAGGGCAGCTACAGGTCCCTCCTCATCAGGAGAACAAAATATCTAGAAAGGGAAAGAAAGCTGAGTAACGGCTATATATACTCTCGGGTAGAACCACACGCGAGGAGGCAACGCCATCTATCGGCAAAAACAATCATCAAGAATTATGTTAATAGAATTTTAAAAGCACTAGGGAGGACTGGATTAGACTTAAAATCGTTCACTAAACTTGCTAAATCTTTGTGAATATGAAAGGCCTTAATCCAATTCACCAACGGAAGAAACTTTTTAGATAATTTTTGCAGATCCAAAGTCAAAATTATGATTAAATTTCCAACTATGATACGCTATTGAAGACTTGTTAATTTCGCCCTTTCGGATATAAGATTCATGTTCCTTGATACGAAACTTTAACGCTCTTTTTGTTCGGCCAATATATCTCAAGCCACACTGGCACGATATACTATAAATTCCCCAAGAATTAAAGTCAGAAACAGAATCTTTTAGAGTCAAACCGTGAATTTTATTGACAGGGAGAAACTGACCTGAAAATTGAATTTGTGGAGAATCCGTGCAACCTTATAGCTAACAGAAGGATAAAATGGAAGCACGACAAAGTCATTAATATTATTTCTAACAGTGGAATGTCTTCTATGATGGGACTCTGAAAACTTTTTAACAGCTTTATCAATGATCACGAGAGAAAATCCTCGGTCAATAGCAACTGCTTAAATAATTATGTTTATTGGTAAGCAACGATTCTGTGGAACAAACTTTGAGCACGCGAAATACATAATAGTAAAAAGAAGCCATTTTTTGCTTAACAGGGTGGCATGACTTAGCATTGGGTGGTAAACAAACTGCAAAGGGTTTACGGTACACAATAATGCTAAAATCAATTTCATTGCGGATTATAAGAATATCAAGGAAAGGGAGGGAATTGTTGGATTCAATTTCAAGAGTGAATTGGATGGCTGGATCAATAAAATTTATAATAGATAAAATCTCGAATAAATCATCTTTATTACCATCAAAAAGTGCGAAAGTGTCATCTACATAACGAATCCAGAGACGAAAAGATAGTTTATCAAATAATTTTACCTCAAAATAGTGCATATAAATGTCAGCAAGTACAGGACTGAGAGGATTACCCATAGCTAATCCTTCAATTTGACGATAATATTCATTTTGGAAAACAAAGTGGAGAGAGAGACTTTAGTAAGCGAAACCAACTCATCAATTTCCGTATGTGTGAAATGGAATTCCCTAAGCCTAGTTTCAAGACATTTTAGTGCTCCTTCAACTGGAACATTAGTAAAGTGCTGGATATATAGTAAATTGTTTCTTTAATCTGACTGGCTGAGAACAGTCATACTGCAGCTTGATTACATAATAGACATGAAAGGTATTATTTTTCAGATGACACACTTTAGAGTCATATTTTAGCAATTTAAGACAGGAAGGAGACATAAGTCATATTAAAATGAGCAATTAAAAGTTTCATGTTTTTTTTAATCTAACATACATATGTATACACACAGGGTCAATCACAAAAATGTATATATACTTTAGCACATGGTACCTGTGTATTGGCTTTGAAGTTGAACTATCTTTGCAATATGTAGTATGGTGTTTGCTTAATACATGACTGTAATATTTGACATATGATAATAAATCAAAATAGCCTTGGATGACCTTGAAATATATCAAGTAGAGCAGGAAATCAGTTATGCTGGAGATCTGTCAAAAAATAAAAAGCAATTACAGCAACATGTGCAGGAATTCTGGCAACAGCTTGCCACTGCGCTATGTATCTGGACATTAATGGTTATCATTCAGACATTTTGATCACTAAGTAACTGTCCAAGTACAGGAAGACTGTATTAAACCTAACCAATGAGATGTTTGATAATATTAAGCTAAATTCAGTATGAATAGACAAAAGAATTTTCTTTCACTAAAGTAAGTATACATTTTACCGATGGACCTTGTAAAATTTGGAAATCGGAAGTAATGATTATTAAACATGAAGTAGTAGTTGCAGTCATAGCCAACTTAAATATTTCTTTTTTTTCTCATTACCAAAAGCCATAAACCAATATAGATAAACTGAAACAATAAATACCTGTTCTTTATGAACTACATCAATAGCATTTATAATTTTGAAATATATTTGAAGAATCAGGCGCTAAGCATAATAGAAGCAGAAAGCAAAAGCGATATGTTATATATAAAATCTTAGTTCAAAGTTAGTTAGCTTTGATATATTTATTAACTAATAACTTTCTAAAATTATTACTGGCTGAAGATTTATGTAACAGCCTGCATTATTAGAATTATGGAAAAATCATATGAGAATGCATTTATTTTGAAATGATGAAGTTTGGAGTGATTTAAGGCCATATTCTTTTTTAGGATGAGTAGGGGAAATACACAAATTCAAATACAGAGTTAAGGAACTATTATAAGTTACAGTTAGAATTTTGCTTAACATATCTTCTGTCTACTAACACACACATATATATATATATATGCATGCATTATATTCATAAAAATAAGAAAAGAAAACTCACAGCTGTTCTTTGAGCCAAGAATAATGTTGATACATCATTACTAACATCACAGACACTTAAAAGTTCATGTAGAAGAATTGCACGCTCCCCTTCATCAGGTGCCTACAGAAAAAAATTTATAAATCATTATTTAACTTAAAATTGAAAACCCACTTTCAAATCTATATTGATAAAAACAATAAGTAGCAAAGTTATTTTACATTATCAACATAATTAAATCATTAACTATTTAGTAAATTTGCTCATTTTGTATGCAGTTAGTTATCTAACATAACTATTAAAACTTTTTAAATATCACATTAAGAATACTTTCAAAATGCTAACAAAATTAATAGAACATTTCCTAGTTTCCTAATATAATTTTAAAAAAAAGTATTTGATGTGTTCATGATACTTGAATATATAAATAAACATAGGCCACATAAAAACTGTAATCAAGTGAACAGAATTATTATACATACCTTCATTTCCACTGAATGCAGAAATGCAGAAAGTAAATCATTGCTCACTTTCGATTCTGTTGTTGTACCAATAACTACAATCGGATTAATGCCACTATTAGCATTCACTTCTTTTAATGATGTAGCAAAAGAAGTCAAGACTCTTGAATCTTAAAAAAAAAAAAAAAAGAAAGAAAGAACATTAGTATAATGGCAAGTTATAAAATATATTTTTATAAAATGAATATCATTTTAATACCAAACAAGGCTAATGAAAACAAATTAAATATTTTTCCTGAAATAAAAGATGAAAAATGCATATTTAAAGAAATTTGGTTTTATTATGAAATTACAAAATGTTTAAAAAATGAATAAATAAAAATATAATTGAAATAGGTTTCCTTCTTAATATCACATTTATTTTCAAATAATTTTTTTACACAATTTGAAGAGCTGACTTTGGCAAGCTTATCTAAAACTAACAATGAAAATGCATGTGATATTTGAAAGACTGGGAGGGGGATGTATGTTATAAGGTAAATTTGCAGATATTTACTTAGTGTTAGATTAATTCCTTTAATTAGTCAATAAATTCAAATGCTAACAAAAGTAATCACCTAATGACAATTTTTATGCTGAATCAAAAATTCAATGCATTTGCTATCTTGGTTTCAAATGCACCTTACATATCTTTAAATTCAAATTTATTATTCAAGTGTTAAAAACAGAAGGTACTCCTCTGATGCTGGTTTAATTAATAATTTTTTGATGATTTGCAAGCAATAAGCATGCATTAGACATCATTCTTCATATTTTAAAGCCTTCTAGGAATATACTATTATTTTAGTATAGGCACACATTAAAGTCATCCTCCTCTAAACCGTACCTCATAACCACAGTAACGACTGTTGCAAGAAAAAGGTAAGTCCTCTAATTTGCTAAAATCCCCTAATTCTCTCTGCACAGTGATGACAAAATATGTTATGAACATAAATGAGGGGAGGACTGCTATAATACTGAAGTGTCCATTTTAAAGTAAGAGACTACAGTAATATGCATTACAATATAACTAGCACAGTATTTAGATGCAAGGTACAGATACTGAATAGATAGATGATACTGTACAGATACTGAATAGATAGATGATACTGTACAGATACTGAATAGATAGATGATACTGTACAGATACTGAATAGATAGATTATTGATAAATTAGTTACAAAGAATATAATGTGAATTGTTTATTATCAGTAGTGTTTGCATTTTCAGTAAGTTAGTGCAAAGTAAAGTATTTGTGCTTATTAAAAAGTATATTTATTGTAAAAAGTATTTATTCATTTTCCTTAGTTCACTGACCTATATATCACAGTTTTTCCCCCTTATAAAGTATTTAGGAGTACTCCAGTTAGGCTAAAACATTCAGTGTTTCACAGCTAAAAAAATAAATGCTGTCAGTGGATAAAAACTTTATGAAGAACATGAATAATTCATGCTATTACACAGTTCACCATACTAGCAACCATCTCCCTCTATGATATGTGCAGATGCAGAGTTTCAGTTACATACACACACTTCACACTCTTTGGGCAAAACATATATAAATACATAGATTGGTTACTGACATTGGGGATGGCAACAAACCAATCATTGTGCAAGATTCCAGTGAAGTATTCAAAGAGTGGCTTTCAGAAAACTTGTTTATATATATCTGCCTGCCAACAACCGTATTGATTTTCCCCACATGATCACTGGGGCACTTTTATTAAGTTTAAATGTAACTAAACAGCATTGTTACCAGCATATGCTATGTAATAAATCATATAAATGTCTATTATATGTTTGGAGCTAGTTTAACAGGAATTCCAATTTCCATTCAACATTTTGAAAATTTTACTTTCTGTGATTAGATTCACAAAGTGCTTAGGCTGCACACATCTCTGCAATCTACCTAAGAAAAAACACTACATATAACTGCTTTTTATAAAAGAATAATGAATTTGTACAGGAAAATGGTATAGTAAATATTATGGTTTATTTAGTCAAGGTCACTATCACAATTTTGTTTTCAAAACACTGAAAATTTATTGAAAATAATTTTTGGCTAATTTATACTAGGAAATCTAGGATTACACAAAATTTAATGATTCTATAAATGTAAGAAGTAGAAAGTTTTATTAGCCTACAGTGCAAACAACAGGAAAATTCATAATTCATTTTAATGAACAAATTTCAGACCTCCCATTTATAATCTGAAACATGAAAAAATAAAAATATGGCAGAAGATGAATGGGGGTTTCACCGTTTATATGATTTACGCAATTGCTTAATTCAGGAATAAATGACAAACTGAAATTTTCCTAGTACTTATGAAAGGAAACATTTAAAAATATATTCTTACCTTCGCTGCCGGGATCTTTTTCTTTCCCAATCAGATGGATATTTTTGAAAAGCAAAACACATGGAGTGTAAGTTAAAGCTGCAACATACAATATAATTAATCATTAAATATACCAAAAATTCATTATGAGTAATTACAACCTCAAATAAGCAATTTTATTAAAAATTTAAGATGAAAGGCACCTCTATTAAGTTTACTTCTAAATTTTGCTTCAGTGGTAGCTGCTGTTTCTCCAATCAGTTCATGACAATTTACCTGCAAGGAACAATAAAATTATTAATTACTGCGATATAAATTCGTGACTTCACCTACTTAAATACAAATTGCAATACAATGGTAAAACTACTAAGTATTTTTAATTTACTTACAACAGTATGGTTTCACTTCAGTGGTACCTAACTGAAGATTATCTAAACTAATTGACTGAAAACTTATTTGCATGAACTCGAATAAATTACCCAGCTTTTATAGTGTTACTATTTGCTTTTTATGCAAAGATAAGCTGTACCTGATATTAAAGAAGTTGCATTTAAATAAAGACCCATTTCCCATATGTTATGGTATTAAATTATTATTCAATAAATTAAACTGTTTTGCAAAGACACTTAAATTAAGTGCCTTTCGAATAGAGTTATACCACAATAATTTTTAGGATTTCAATTACCTTAAGTAATACTTTTGTTAGAAAGCTGCCTTTACCAATAACTTCATAAAATAGTTCTGATATAATGCAGGTTAAATGCAATAGAAGTTCACTTAATCGCTCACAACATGACACATTAAGTGTCCATGTCAACCAACATATCACACAACAGAATCAAATTTTAAAGATTTTTCCCATGAATTTAACTACCATTAAATGATTTTAATCTCTTAGAACTTCTTTTTTACATAAAAATGTTAATTACAAT
>KK117280.1:883929-894043 GCA_000611955.2 Stegodyphus mimosarum | reverse complement strand
ATGGTGTCCTTCTCTCGTCCATTTCTTCCGACATCGATGTTTCTCTGATAACGCTGACGCTTTTAGCTCCGTCTCCTTCCGTCAAAAATGGCTGCGTGTCAATCTTCCGTCCGTCCTCCTCGTCGCCAGCTCCCAAGCCTTTTTACTCAAAACGCCAAGACCGCACGATTGGTGATTTTTGATGGTAGGAAAACCGCCAACAGCCCGGCAACCCCAAGGGAAAAACACGCAGGAAGGTGCAGCCCAAGGTGGAAAGAGCTCCAAGAGTTGGCGAACCTCGCTGATACAACGAGGTCAATCACCTTACATCCCGCCAACCTGACCCTGCGGCAGGGTTAGTAATGTAGAAATTTAGCCTCTCCGCAGGGTGCAAAAGTAACTAATGTTGACAGAGGTTTCACAGACTACCGTCCAGCGGGCGAAGAAATCGAAAACAAGTCAATAAATCTATTTGGAAAGGCAACGGATTGAATTTGAAAGTTTTGAAGGGATAAGTGTTAATTATCGATTTTTCCACAAATTAACTTCAATACTGATAAGTACTTAAATAAAAATATAATAATTTCATAGATAATTTTCTTGGGTTTATTCCAACTCCAAACACGACCACCATAGTAAGGATATAAAAAAAACTTCAGTTAAAAATATAATAATCAAGTATGAAAATTTTTATATATTCTCCACAACACCAAAACGACCACCAAAAGTCAGAAAACATGGATCCCAAATTTAGCAGAAAAGGGGGCATAATAAAAATTAAAATTTAATTAAACTTTAAACACCAACTTGTGTAAAAAAAACTTTAAAAGGATTGACCTTAAGGATCAACTTATCAAGAGATTAACATTAACAACCAAGGTTAAGAAAAATAATTAACTAAACAGAATTTAAATAGTTAACCAACCAAAAGTAAATAAGAAAAATTAATTACACAAGCAACTTAAAATCAGCGTTAACCAAAACTGTCAAGAGAACAAATTAAATGACTAGAATTACTTTTAAACAAACCAAAGAAACTTAAGTTCAACTACAAAAATTAAAACAAATTAATCTTTAAGTGTGAAGCAAAATAAGTTAAATCATTACCTTTAAAACAATTTAAATCACAACTGAAATAAGTAATACATAACACTCCCCTTTTATTCCTCCTCTCTTAATAATAAACTTTTAGACCTCTATCTAAAAGGAAAAAAAAACTATCATCAGCTTTATTCTTCTTCTTATAGTCGGTTCGTGATTGGGGGCTATACTTGTTCGATCTTTAATAAAGTTTCTGGCGCTACCTGTATGATAATTTACCTCTGTAAGCCACAATTATCTGTCAAACAAGTAACGCGTTTGTACGGCAATGTAACGCACTTTTAAATCACTTTTAAGATTTGAATTAACTCCCGAGGTGGCCTCTTGAGGCTCCAGGGAGTTTTTGCTACCACATAGTGGAGGACATGGGACACATGCCTGCTTATATCTGGTAGTCATCAGGCATCCCCGTCTTCCGTCACCTGTATCTAGGCGTCTTGAACTTTTTCACCTGCATGAAAATTTGTAAACAGCAATGTTGATATTAGCACAAATATTTTAATATATGAATATTAGTTTTAGTCAGTAAAGTATATTATACATTTCCACGTGTTTGAAAAATAAATTTTCAGATGCTTAATTTCAACTTTAGAATTTTACAGACATTACCGAACTTTGATGTTCTGCAGTATGAAACCCATATGTATGATTATATTTATTTGCATTATATAGGGTAGGCCTTGAAAGATGTAGCCTGCCTTCAGTACAATTGCCATGCACTTTCGAAGATACCTTAGCCCGCTGTTCTCTCCCTATCGACTGTCTGTCTGCCCGACAATTTAATGCCACCAGATAAAGTATTGTTTCAGCTTTATTTTGCCCTCCTATTACTTCTTGACCTTAGATTCAGTTCCTTAATTTTTATAGAAAGATCACTGAGGAATATAAATAAATGCAGTATCGATATTTATCTCAAAATATTATTTTGAAACCTGCATAATGAACTACATTTTTATACAACATCTTGTCCGAAATACTTATATTAGATATATCTCTCATTGTGTCTGATATATATTGTTACAGTTTGATTAAAGATGACAAATGGAGGCAATGATTAATCGATTCCCAGCTCTCCAACATTTTTCTTTATTTTGCTACAGGAAAGTAAGTCTGGTCGATTTTAAGTTATGTACTTCATCAATAATGAACTGTTCTGCGGAACGTAAAGTTGTTTATAAAAATGATTCAATAAAATATAGAAATGAAGCATGTCCAAAATTTAAAAAAAAATGGATGCATACCAATGATGCTGGGAAAACTGCACTTTTGACTAATCTGCAGAAGCTCCTTATATTAGGCAATATCTTTTATTTCGAGGGAGCTAGTAAATAATACATATGTTTTTTATATAAAATTGATTGCTCTAAATCAACCTGAATAGATTTTGTTTCGTAATGCTAGACTTTTACGGTAATGTTATATAGAAAACTGTGGCACCATCTTGTTATGACACGTCACCTTTACAGTAAAGGAAAACAAGTAGAAAGCTTTATTGCCGTTTAAAAGTTTAAAAAATTATAATTCTTTAAATTTAAATTAAACAGCGATTAATTACTATTCCATATAATGGTTATATAATATAAGTGAATTTCAGCTAGAAATATCCGAACAAAAAGTTAAGTTAACCCAAAGTAAAATCAAATATCCCATCAATGGGTCTTCGAAATAAATGTAACACCTAAATAGTTTAAGGTTCTTTTATTTTAGTTTTTTAGATTGTAGTGAAATGCTAAATTTAACGACATAGGTTACTTATAAAATAAACATGTTTGCAAGGGATAGTTTTCAAATAAACCAAAATTATTTTAAGAAAACATTAGCTTAAATTTCTGCGTATAACATACACAAAAGATACATACTTTAAGGTAATATTTCACAGTTATGGGTTCCCATACAAGAACTTTCTTGAGCTCAGACAGCTCTTATTGAGAGGGAAACACAGTTCGTTTCATTTAACACAAAGCGAAGTATGCAGATCCTATTCCCCATGAGGAGGTTGGAACCTTATATTATCCTTGGAATTTTTACCTCAGTTTTGAAGAGCGGAAGAACTTATGATGAAGATACACAAGAACCTCTTCTTAAGAATTCCATTCTTTCAGAAATTTACCTTCGTACTCTCAGGATGGTGTCGACTGATCTCGAAAAATACTCTTCAGCCGAATCGAGGTGAGGGGAAGAACTTTTCTTGTGGAACTCCTTCTTTCTCTGTTATCCCCCCCACATCAACTGGATTAGGGAAATTTATTCAGCCGCGGGTTTTGCCATTATGTTCAAATAAGGTTAAATGCTCCGTTCATAGCCACTCTTCCACGGCAAGGGGCCATTTTGTTTACCTTAAAAGGCAATCAACTCGAAGGTTCTGCCTTTACTCATTTTCCTATTCCCAAAAAAGGAAAACGAATACATCAGTGACAGAGCGGTTATAACCGCTAAGCACTAGTAGTTCGATGAGGGTCTCGAATCTCGACGAACGAGCTGGCTGCATGCACGCTTTTGTGGTTTTGCCCATGTGTAACGTGGATTCGATAACTATTTCTCCCTTAGAAAGTCCTCCATGGCGGATCCCTCCCTTTGCATCTAGTGCCTAATGGAGGAGCACGGAACTGAAAAAAAGGGAACCTTTAAAATCATTCTTTTTTATTCTCTCTCCTTTTAGAAGTTCTCTCGTCCACTTTGCTTAAATTTCCAGCAAATATTATGATTATTATCTTCTTTTACAAATATATGTAAACAGTTAGAATCCAGTTCTCCCAATTAAAAATTCAAATAAATAATAAATACTATGCATTACACTTATAAAACTGACATAAGAGTAAGACATGTAAAAATGTAGAAATTGTTATCAAAAATATTAATTGCTATTAGTTAGGGATGCGTAAATGTTTCTACAAAATTTAACTCAGTATCTCAATGGAGGAATAAGTTAGTGAAAAAAGAAATTTAACATTTAGCGTATAAGCATATTGCTATATCATGCAATGCAGATGAACAGGCGGTATAATTGAACTTTTATTCGAAATTTTAATTATCGTTGTTTGAAGAAATTTTAGGTAATTATTATTTTTAAATATTTTAGATTTGAATTCTGTAGTGTGCAGAATTTCTTCTGCAGCAGACGGGTTAACTACATTTAACGTGTTTGATGAAACGTGTTTAAATGGATATTATTCTAAAACAACAAATTTTATTAAAGAACGCCTGAAAATTAATTTCATCTGCTGAAGTTTAACTACACGAGGATAATTAAGAAAGCATAGCAGTAAAAATAATTGGCTAACTTTGACACACATATATGTAATATCACATATTATCACATATATACATGTAATAATTGCTAAAAACAGGCATGCTGTTGTTATCTGTAAAATAACTCGTATTTTCTCTTATTTTTTGCATATTATTTTAATTGTTTCTTTCCATTTCGAATTATTTTTTTCACTTTAAAGCATGCTAAAACATTTTTTACATTTTAAAAGTAAAATATATATTAATGAAACTCGAAGTGTAATTTTTCCTTGCATTTATTTGAAATTCGAAGCAATTTAAGTGAAGTTGTCCAAGGGGACGTTCCGTTCCTTTTATGCAATTTCCTAGCCAAAGTAACTGCGTACTCTATTCTAAATTCAGATAAGATAAAGCAAAAACGGCAGTGGACATGCATTACGCGTAAATGAAAAACTGGAACGAGAAAAATACCGAATAAATGCGTAATTGCTTACCAAGGAAAAATGCAAAAAAGAATTGCGAAAGAGGAGTGAATGACAGACTATCGTAAACGAAATATAAAAACGCTGAGGAGAAAAACCATTCAGAGAATAAACGTAGTTTAATGGGAAAATTATTGTGTAGATATCTTAGATTACGATGCAAAAATGACGAGAAAAATAATAAGGGATGAGTAGAATTTCTAAACACTTTCACCAGCATTTTGAAAATGGAAAGTTCATGTTTAATTTAAAATTTATTTTATTAAAGAAAATACAAAATTTGAACTATCTTACGTGTAGTTATAAAATACACAAAATACGATAAACGAAGAAAAGCTTAATTTCAAGCAATTCTTATTGCTTTTTGAAGGCTCTGAGAATTCTGATTAACAGCGAAAATTACATTACTTATGCAAATGCTATACCTGCCATGTACATGATATTTACCGTATTTCCTCTCATATTCTCCCTCCCCCCACACCGACGTTCTAGCTCTAGGTTCTGATAACTTTAGAGATAATCGCGTTATTTTATTCTTCCTCTATTGTAAATAATATTTACCTCTGAGCGCTCGTTTATTGGTAAAGTTAATTCTCCTGATTATTTGTATTTTTATTCATTGTAATCAATTTGCATTTGCATTTATGTAACAGTATCTCATCTTTTATACTTTCCCTTGCATTTATTACTTAAAACGTATCTTGTGCAGCTTCTTCGTTAAGGCAGATGCTATCAAAAAGAAACCTTTTGAAAATGGGATTTAAACCTTACTTCTTTTATTTACGTTTCAGCTCATTGTAGCCTTATCTAGTGCTGATGCGTTAGATCTTTTGAAACCCGGGTCTTTATCCGCGCTCCTTCTCCGATGTCCGTCTTGGAAACTGCGGTTAAGAAGCATTCATGTACGACATCCCTCTAGTTTACGAGGTAACTGAGCAAGACATGTCACGCAGGCTCAATTACTGTCAGTTATCAGGTCAATATCCATCAGATTAATCTCATGTTAACATTACTATGTGCTGTTATAGGAATGCAGTTCCCTTTCAAAGAAATGATATTGTGATAACTACCAGTAGCTTAAAAATGACTCCTTTTAGCTCAAATGCCCAAATGGCGGAATCACTTTTCAAATTGTTGCCACCATATATTATAGTCCGCTATTATATTTAAAGAAATTAAATAATGAAGAATCTGCATATATGTGCGTACGTATCTTTCTCGCACTGTAAAAATCTACAGTACTTAGCGCCATCGAATCCTCCACCCGAATTTTGAATTTTGAATTTGTTTTATTACCTCTTTCATATTCTGTAAAAATTAACAAAGTTTTGGTTAACAAACAAAAATTTCAAAGCGAGCAATGGCATCACTGTATGGAAAAACACTTTTGTCTCCAGCACGCGAGCCTGTCTGTAGAAGTTCTAAAGATATGCTGATTTTAAATATTTTGTAGTAATGCTGTTGAATTGAATTTTATATGCTTTAAATGCGAAGAACATGATGTTTAATAAATGCAGGTGATGCACAAAACATATATACATAACGCCATAACATACTCACATAACGCCATAATATGCAATACACACACATAACACCACTTTAAGCGTAATGAAAAATCTAAAAGCTTTCAGATTTTTTATTTTCTCTATTCTTATTGTAACTGCGTTCTCCGGAAATTTAATTATTCATTCAATTTTTCTCTTTCGATATTCGTGCTATAAAATCAGTCAAAAAGATCAGGGAAATATACGCTCATTTGTATACATTACGTGCTGTTCGTATGTAAAATATGTGCATAAACTTTCTTTGCTAACTTTCTTCTCTTCTATTTCCTTTCTCTACAATTTTTTTTCTTTCTTTGTTATGAAAGTATGCGCACTAATGTTATCTGTTGAAATTAGAATTTCGTTTTTAGTTTGTCTAATTCCATTGCATTTAAATTGCATTTAAATTGCATTTAAATTTGTCTAATTCCATTGCATTTAAATGATAAATATTTTCATTCTTAAAATTCTGTATACGTTACCCTTTGCGACTTGTGAATAGCTCCACTAGAAACAAGGACGTTATCTTTACAGAGCCTGTTTGTACATTTTAGACGATTTTCATTGTAATAACAGAAGTATTTACCTAAACGTGTTGCACTTTAAACATTCTGTTTAATAACCCTTATTCTTCACTATCCTCCTGCACTATAATTTCCAGGACAATAAAGTTTTTTTAGTAGCGGAAGATGTATTTCATCTCATTCCTCTTGAAGAGCTATCCAAAGTCCATACAGGGTTGTTGGTCGGCGTCTGAACAGTCCGCTTTTTAAAAGTCCAGAAGCGAAAAAATCCGTGGATGATACATCAGGAGATTTAGTAGGGATATGAGTTAAGGGTGCCTTGACACATATTTCGTGCTCCAATTTTTCCAGGAAAATACCAGCGAATTCTGAGGTGCGGCAGCTTGCTTTGTCTTGATGCAGTTCTACTGATTGATGGCACTCTGTGTAAAGAGAAGGTATTCATATTTGAACATCGGGTATAAAATATATTCTTGATAATATGTGAGATTGCCCTTATCAGTTTCCTGCATTTTCTTTAATTTTATTTCTCATATATAAAAAAATCAACAACGATCATGAATCCCTTTGAAAAAATATATTTAGATTCTTTGAGTGATGTTTTAAGATTTTTTTCTTCTTTGATGATAATAAATGGATCACTTTTTATAGCGGTGATTTAAGTAGACCTAGGATTCATTTATTGTGAAAGCATTGTTCCATTTTTGTCCGAATAATTGTTTCTCATAGATAATTTTTCATTACAATTTTTCGTCTTTTTAAGATTGAAGTCGGCATTAATCACTTTGTTTACAGTTGAGACTGAACATTTTAATGATTATGCAATTGTCCTTTGATTTCGAAGATTTTCTTTTAACAATAAAGTTCTTATCTTTGCAATATTCGAAACATTCTGTTTTTTCCTTGAATATGTATTTTGAACAATTTTCTCCTTGAAGCCAAGCCTTGTTCTTTTTTTCCCCCTTTCTTATTGACAATATCATCTATAGTTACTTTAGGTACCAAAACACGCTTTCACAGCATGTTTTAAATAACTAAATCCGAATAATTTTCTTGGGATAGAGCATATGCATAGCCTTCCGTTTATTGCTTCTTTAAAAGGGTTATTTTGCAAGAAACCAAAATTGTCAAATAGCAGATGATAATTCACACTTTCAGAAATATAACTGCAGCAGTCGTTTTTACTTCCTTGTACGAAGTAAAGGAAATCTTTTAATCACGAAAAATTCCGGATACCATATTTTAACGAACAAATCCATGTTGACCGCTAGCGAATGCAATTTAACGATGCTTTTGCATGATATCTGTACGTAAGGAGAGAGTAAAGGACTCCTTTTCCTCAAACGAACTAGAAAACTGATTTAAAATAGATTCAGAAGAAATCTTTTCGTGGCATTTGTAAATATGTATGTATCTGGCATAACTCAAAAACGAGTAGCCTTAGAACGTTGATATTTTGCCTATAGGACTGCTATAGCATGTAGTTGTGCTCTTCTCGGTTTGGCGGCAATTGGCGACACCAAAAGTATATAATTATTCACTGGTGAAATAAATTAAGAGACTCATTTTTGATCTACGATCTCAACTACTGGACAGATTTTTAAGGAAATTTGGTGTGAACATAGGTTGATATAATACAAACAAAATAAACATTCAACAGTTATAATAGACACACATGTTCGTGTGTAACACTCATGGGAGTTTGAAGGTCTGAAACAGTGATGGCAGAAGACGCAAAAGAAATGGGTTAATATGGGGTATGGTCCCCTCTTACAGCCATACAGGCCTCGCAGCGTGATGTCATACTGGAAATAAGGCAGCTTATCAGTCCCTGTGGCAATTGGTTCCACTCATTCAGCAACGCTGTTTTCAGTTCCTGGATGGCTCTCGGAGGGGGGTTACGAGTGGGAATTGCCCTTCTCAGAGCGTCCCAGACATGCTCTATACGGCTGAGGTCTGGACACCTGGCTGGCCAATCCATCCGGCGAATATCCTCTCGCGAGAAATTCGTCGACGAGAAGAGCTCTACGTGGCCTTCCGTTATCGTCCTGTAAGATGCACTTGGGACGCACTGCACCCCGGATAAGGCAAATATAATGCTCCAAGACCTCATCCCTATACCTCACAAGAGTCTCCGTTAGGCGTGCGGCCATCCAACAGGATGCCTGCTCAGACCATTACACCGTCACCGCCATAATTGTTGATTTCGCGGACATTGGAGGGTAGGTAGCGGGTCCCTGGCTCTCTCCATATGAAAGTACGGCGGGAATCGATGTGTGGACTAAAACGCAACTCTTCGGTGAACCGAACGGTCGTCCATTGCTACGTACTCCAATCACTATGCTACCTGTGCTAATCGGTATCTCCTGTCCGTAGACATGAGCGGGACAGCCGGTGTTCTGGTAAAAACCGTTCTCTCATTCAGTCTTTTGGAAACAGTACCCCTTGTTACACGGGTTCCTGTGACTGCATACATGTCCCGAGAGAGCTGAGAAGTTGTAGCCTCTCTGTTACGCCTCGGTAAAATGGACAAATAGCGATCTTCTCTGGCCGTCGTGGCTCTTGGACGACCTCGGCCAGGCTTTCCCTCGATGGATCAAGTATCCTGGAATTGTTTCCATAGGTTACACACGAGGCTGGCCGTTAAATTAAACTCTCTGCGTATCTGGAATTTCGATTGGCCTGCCTCTAGCCTGCCAATAATTCGCCACCTCATTCCATCATCTAAACATTGGTGGTTGCTCATTTTTACTGTTCCAATGTGAATTTAACCGATTGCTACAAGATAACACCAAGAAATTCTCCCAGGTGTGCTAGCGAACGCAATTCGTCATACCCTCCACGCGCTATAAAGCTTGTTTTTCTGCTGGCTTCACCTTCACGCACGTGTACGCTTACGTATTTGCCGTACAAGATTTGCATTTTTATCTAGAAACAAAGGTTTTTCCTTTACTTCAGTTCTTTCCATGAAATTTTAGAAAATATGCAAATTCTCTTAATTTATTTTCCCAGTGTATATGTACACATATATATCCATTCTCTTACTCGACTACATGAGCTCTGTTATTTTGTTTTTATATGATCGTAAATTGTGTAGTTTTTGCTCTAAAAATGATTGATTTATGTTGTTCTTATCTTCCGGTTAACGGTTTTAGGTCTTTGGTAAACCTGAATGCAATAGTTGTAGAATTATCAACAGTTTAAAAGTTCTTTAAGTGCGGCTAAGCCTAATTTTTTACCATAGCAGAATTTGTTG
>KK117280.1:864032-883871 GCA_000611955.2 Stegodyphus mimosarum | reverse complement strand
TTGCCAATCTAGGGAAACGAAGCTTCGCAACAACAAGGATAACGTCTTCTTTTAATATTTCGAATTAAATCATACTTAATCCATTCTGGAATTATCATTTAGGTTATCCCATATATTGACTCTGACATAGCGTCTACAACAAATTAAGTCAGTTTCTGTGCCTTCAGTGTCTTTTAGCCGAGTGATACCAAAAGTAAACTTTCAGTTTTGGGCACCGAAAAATCTGCCTTATTGCAACTGAAACTCTAATTTTAATTGTAAAAATTAGTTTTAAACTCTTTTAACTGTATTTACGTTTTATATTTTTCTATATTTTTTGATTTTTTAATAAAGATATTTTGAAGTTTTATGTACGTATTTTTGCTTGGTCGCGAGATGAGAACTGAATTAATTCAGTGAGAAATCTATCTCTAATGAAATTCGAGGAAATAAGTTTAAAAGAAATACAGCAAAAAATGCCTGTAATTTAATATTGCTTGTAAGGAAGCCATGTGGTATACACATAATTTTTTTTTATAGAAAAGCAAATTCGTCTAAAAAATGTGTGAACAGTCTCTGTACCTCCTTAAATCTGCTGAGTATTAATATCATATAATGTTATATTCGTATTATATTTTTTCTTCAAAGCAAAATCACATTTTATTTAGATTAATTTTCTTCAAACAATTTACATGCTTAAGTACATTTATTATTCTTCTGCAAATTTATCTCCATTACCAAGAATGAAAAGCTTATAATGGAGTATGTATTTCTTATCCCTCTGCAATTACCGTATTGTAGTTCTAAAGATTTTTATTAAATATTAAAGGCATGTTCATTCAAGTTGTAAATAATCCCGTTAAATGCAAAATAAATTTTTTTAAGTACAAAACTGAAGCGAATAATCTCGAAATGTTTTGTTTCTTCCTATAAAGGAGAATGAAATCTTTAACTTCCAAGCAGGTACTTTTCTTTCTTTTCTTCTCCTAAACTTCTGGAGGTTGTTTATAACATCTCTTAATAGCCCTCACGGAATCTTTATAATAACCATAAAACGTAGCTTCAGCGCAAATTGCGCTGAGAATCATCGAACTCAAACATGTTTTATTCACGAATAAGCATTATTGCTGAGTGTTTACTAATGGATAGAAGAAGCAGTGTTTTTACATAAGAGTGTACGTTAAAAAACGTAAATATCCACAATTTTTCGTTCGCTAAGCCGTCTCGTGAGATTCTACACCTCATTATAACGTAAATACATTTAAATAACTACCTTTACCACTCTTGAGAATTCTGACTCTTGCATCTGATTTCTCGGAATTTAAATTGAAAATTTCTTATGCAAATCAGAAATGTGCTGCATTAGGTAGTTAGAATTTCTGAAGATTTACATTTCTGGAGTGTTAAAAAAAAGGATATAACGTTTTAAAAAAACGGCAGCACATGAAGTTCAGGGAAGTTTTATATTTTAGAGCTTAATCTTTAGCGCATAGAACGGTTTTACGCCTTTTAGTTTTCAATACATAGGAAATTAAGTTAAATACTTCATATTATATTTATTTATTATATTAAATTTATAATAAGAATAATAATTTATAATAATTTATAATATTATTTAGTAATAAGAATTAACTCATTCGCATATTTCGTTACAGAATCTACATTACATATATGAAAAATGAAAGAGGCATGCAAAGTAGTTTTGAAGACGAATTATTAAAACAAATGTGTTAAGAAGAACTGAAATTTAAAAATTCCTTAGATTAGGCTGCTGGTTTGGGTAAATTTTCTTGTCCAGTTTTGAAGAAACTCCCGTTCTACAGGCCGATTCATGAAATTCAACTTGCGTTTTTCATGTCTCGAAAGCGCAACTTAGGTTAGGTTAGGTTATTCAATTATGGCAAAGCACACGAGGGCTATCTGCCTAAGGGGAGGGAGGCCTTCGTGGAGGACTTTCTAAGGGACTCTGACTCGTATACACGTTACACATGGGGAAAACCACGAAAACGCCCATGCAGCCAGCCCGTTCGCGGGATTCGAACCTCGGACCGAACTACCAGTGTTCAGCGTCTTTACCGCTCGGCCGCTGGTGGGCCTGCGCAACTTAGGATATGTATTAGATTTATATATAGCATTATTTTGATATGGGTATTTTAACACAAAATCGGACTTTTTCTGGAATAACATAGCAATCTTTTTCCATATTTCGATTCTACGACTCAAATTATGCCAGATTGCCACGTTTTGTAAAACTCGCACGAGTAGATTTAAAAAAAAATATTTCTCAAAATTTTAGCTCCTCCATGTTAATTGAATTTGGTATCATATCTTTCTTTATTTACATTATGATAATAGTCAGATAATTTTGGGGAATTTTTTCTAGCTTCTCGAGATAGATTGTTGGCTATACTTCTTGATTTTCAAGTAAAGCATAAGATAATTTTCCATACATTAATTAAGATGGTGGAATTTTGTTACAGAATGGGGAGTATTATTATATTTTTCAGTAACCTGAGGTAATAATTTTGTCTCTATTACCCTGATAAGAATTTAATTTTCATTTTAACCTAATTATAATTGTTTAATTAATTCGTTCTACTTTACCATTAGTTTGATGTCTATTAGCAGTAGTTAGTAATTGTTTTACATTATGATTTCTTAAAAAGTGCTTAAATTTTAAAAATTGGCAAAACAACTACGTCATTCCTTTCCCTAACGTCTGCTGTGCCAACACCGTGCTGCTTTACCTTGCTTAAATGCCTACGTCATTTCTCTTAAAACTGCCAATGTACATAGAAATTACTGTATTTCCTTAAAATTGGATAAATGCCAACTAAGAATGGTTTTATATGGGTGAAAATAAAGATTGTGACTTCTTCAAAATTCCATTTGTGTTAGTGTCATCTTTCCGTCTTCCCACTCAGCCATCTAAGACTTCAAACTACTCAAGGTGCCGGATTCCTCCTACGCATTAAAGTACGACATATTTATAGTTACAAAGTAGTTTGTTTTAGCTTCTTGAAATATAATATACGTTTTTAACGTTTTAAATCAAATAAAACTAAAAAAAGTGTATTTTTATGCTAAAACTATTCTGATTTTAAAACTATTTTTTTAGATTTATTAATGCGTTAAAGATGCACTAAAGTGTCTTAAAGATTATGCTTTAAATACGCAAAAACATTAAGAAAACTAACGCTCCCTTGTAAACTAGACCCAAGATGCTCATCGGAGTGATCTATAAGACATTTTATACAATTATGAAGTTGAGGTGATAGAGAATGCTGTTATTAAAAAATGTTTTCAATTTTTGTAAAGTGAAGGAATTAACTGCGAGTTTCCATAAATTCTTGTATGCAAAATGTGAATGTCAATCAGTCAGACTCTGTAGTGAAGCATTTTTTTCTTATGAAATTTATCCTACTGATGAAAGCAGTATAGCTTTAAGATATGCTTTTGTATGTAATTGAATGTAATTTGTATATATTACTATAAACTTCCGATGATAAAGAACACAAATTGAGTAATAATGATAATAACACAAAGCCGCATAGCATGTGTCATAAAATACAGCGCAATACTGATAAAAACTGGGATAGAAACCGTAATAATAATAGCTGTTTTGTAATGATATAATAGGTTATACCGATCCTTTTGCCAAACTTCATATTGTTTAAAAGATAAAAGCTGATGTGGACACAACATAGCTTCGCTGTACGGCATACTAAATTTTACAAATTTTTGCCCTTTAATTAAACTTATTTCCCGGATTATTGAAACTCAATTAGTCGATGTCTCAAGGCAAGTTGAAAATCACATCAAAAATTGCAAATTTTTAAATTAAATATCCCGGTCATTTTTTTTTCGTACGATCGTACATCTTCCAGTTTTCTTTTATAACAAGTACAGAACTTTCCCAAATATAAGTAGAGGAACAGGGGCAAAGTACTAAGATTTAGATTTAGTTATTTCGCGAAAATTGATTGTTTTTAATTTGATATTGATAAAACATGAATAGCTCAGCCGTTTAAAAGACTTCTGTAATGGGACGTATAATGACCAACGACTGCGAAAATAAGGTTCGGATAAGGACTTTTAAGCCGCGTAAGTTATACCAGTCTTATATACAAAATTTCAACGTTCTGCGGCTAACAATTTTTAAGTTATGCGCAATACGTAGATACGGACGTATGTATGTCTACTAAAAATCCCTTTTGAATGCATTTAATAATCCATTTTGGATAAAATAGTGCTTTATTCTGTCTTTACGTACAGATATCACCAAAAAGATTGTCCAAATGTTTTAGGGAAGGATCGAAATTTATATTTCTGTTGAAATATGATACCCGAAATGTTTCGCGATTTCAGTACTTTCTTTAAAAAGGAAGTGAAAAGATAAAACGAAAACATATCAAACGCCCAAACAGAAAATAACAGGCATTTAGAAAAGAAACTGCATGTGTGTGGTTCTTACTGAAATGTTTACTTTTTTTTTTTAAAATGTAAGGTAACATAAATTCGAAAACAGTTATAATCGTGGAACTCGAAAAAGATGGAGCAGATATTTTGACTGAGTCTAGGGACATGTATCCAGCAGGAAGTGGAGCCTTTTAATATTGGAGTCGAATGTGATGCTGTGCATTTTCATGACATAAGCAACAAGACAAATCACTCCCATGAAGATGCTACGAAAACTAGCTGTGCCGCCTTCCGTTCGCTTGTTTACTCAGTCTAAGGATTCTGGAATTCCTTAGACTTGAATTCTTGGGATGTATTTCAGTTTCAGGGGACGTATGCAGTAAGCCTTTTTTTTTGGCTTTTAAGTATTTACTTTTAGTTCCTGAATATTAAAAAAATACATTTATTCATGCTTTGATATTTATCAACATTGTTAGGTTTTTTTCTGTTTAATTTGAAAAACGTGTTAAAATAATCTAAGTTGAGATAAATGTACGTGTATTTTTCGAGTTTACAAAAGCGGAAGGGGTGATCTAGCAATGATGAAACTGGTATACGGAGTAAAACAAGTTCCGTTTGGTTTGGTTTATGTGATTACAACAAAGCCTTGAGGCTATCTGCGTAAGAAGAGGCATGCATTCGTGGAGGACGTTTTAAGGCAAACTGGTTCGTTATACAAGTTACACATGTGAAAAACCACGAAACGCCAATGCAGCCAGCCTGTTCGCAGAACTCGAACCTCCTACCGAACTAGCAGTGTTCAACGACTTACCGTTCGGCCGCTAGTAGGCACCAAAACAAGTTCATAACCACAGACTTGCATGGAAGGTTTTAATTCTCAAAGCCTTAATTTATTTGTTGAATTACAAATTGCTCTTTTAAAGAACCCTTGGAGCACGTTTGTGTATCATGTCTTCCATAATCTAGGGGTGCTGCGTTAAATTCCTTCTGTGATGACTCATTTGCATCTTCAAAATGGAAAGTAATAATCTAAATTTGAAAGAGGAACAGTATAGGAACAATTTAAAAACACTATTGGTAAAAAAAAACATCAAACACTGCTTAATTGTTTCACACGTAATTAAAACTTTTGAAATTTTACAAAGTGTAATTTCTCTCGTCAAAATACTCGGAGAATGGAACGAAAACAAGAAAATTAAAATTCTTGTTTCATTTTTTTTTATTTTTTGAAAACACAATGTATCCCTAATTACTAAAACTTCACGTATCATGTTTAAAATAATTGCAGTTCGCTTACATTTAGCAGAGAAAATGAGCGAATGATTATACAAACCGATTAATATAAATATATATACATATATATATATATATATATATATATTTTTTTGCATTCAAATAATTAAATAACACACAATTTCAAAAAGAAATTTTAAAGCGTTTATTTTCGAATTTTTAAAAGTAAATAATTATTTGTAAAACGTGAGCTTTAAACACATATTTAATGGTATTCGGAATTTCGGTTTTCTTATTTAATTGTGCAGGATAAGCAGTTTAAAATATACTACCTGTGTTATTATTTACGATTTTTTTTTTATATTCCTTTTCTATAATTAACCCATTTTCTGTTTATCTCACAAAAGCAAACAAACAATGAAAGATGATCCTGTAGTAAAAATAACACGAAGATTTCCAGAATGGGGCAAGAAAATCTACCACCAAAGTACCGACAAAAGGAAATTGCACATGATCATCTCTAACATTCAAGGTTATGTCCTCTTCGCCTGGAGGAAAGGAAGTTATGAATTTCTTCGTCTTCCGGGGTAACACTGAGATAAATACGTTTCGTTACTGCGACTGCATTCCTTTAGTTATTCAATTTCTAACGCAGTGTTTGCCGTGAATAGAGCATGACATAGTTTCCCTAGCGTTACAAGCATTCTTTATATTATTTTCAGAAATGTTGTCTATCTTCTTTACGTGTCTAGACACACAAAAGTTTCAGCAATAGCAAATGCATTTTACTTACGTAAAAAATTAATACGCATTCTTTATTTTGCATGGACTAGGATAACTTTATTTTTTTCAATTGTTTATGTTGTTCTAAAAACTTCTTTCTGCATGCCAGTATTATATAATTAAAGGAGATACATATAAGAGTTTGGGCTTACTTCCGTCCATTATAGAATATTCTGGTTTTCGGGTGCACACTTTTGTGAACTCTTTTTGAGGGTGTTTACCTTTATGTTGCACATACAGAATTACAATATGAAAACTCATATCCATCCCAAACGTTCCACCTAAAGTAGAAGCGCTATGATACAGTTGAAAATTCTTACTTATTCTGCTATAAGATAATCAGAATTCTTTGGTCACAGAATATGATTAATGAAAAATAAAATTTTAGAAAATGCATAAATATCATACCGTCGAATAGTCATAAAATAATTCATACTAATATATAAGGGTTACACGTTTATAGACATTAGCAAAGTGAGATATCCTTACATTAGTAAAAGGTATGTTACCATATCCTTTTAAAAGTTTTCCTTTTAAAAACTTAAAAATTGTAACATAGCATTGCTTTCTTGGAAGCTTTTAAGATCACCCTTTTAGCCCAATCGGGCAATTTGCCAGAAGGGCTATAAATTTCGTTTTGGCATTTTCTGTCGTCCACTGTAAAACAGCGTTTCACTTTACAGATTTTTGCCACCAAATATTCGAGTCCTGCATTATATTATAGAAATGAAATAATGAAGAATCTGCATGAATGTATGTCACGCGCTTTGTGAAACGCAACAGTACTTAGAGACATCAAATTTTAAATAACGTAGTCTCCCACTCGAATATGGGCATCTGGAATCCCAAATTTGGATTTTTTATTGTATTTTATATTTTGTTAAACTTTAGCGAATTTTTGATTAAAAAACTAAACGATTTCAAAGGGAGCAAAGGCAACACTGTACGAAAAAAAACCATTTTTATCTCCAGCGCGGCGAGAATGTATATCCGAAATTCTAAAGATATGATCTTTTTAAATATTATTTTATATTGCTGTTGAATTGACTTTTATAGTTTAAATGCGAAGAACACGGTAATAAACAAACAAAACGTTAAATAAACGGCCTTTGGGCGTACTATAAAATCCGAAAGCTTTCAGACTATTTTTTACTTTTTTATTTTATTTATTTATTATATTTTGTAAATGGACGTTATATTTATGAATGTTAAACTGCAAAATATGAAGGTTTTTTTTCTATGTTTATCCTTTGACTTTGGTGCCAAATACCTTATACATTAAGAAACAGATGTGTATATTCGAAAAACGCATTTACAGGAAATTTTTGTTTTTATATTCATTTCACAAATGTAGAAACAGATAGCAGTCATTAATCTTAGAAAAGTTAATTTCCATGTTTTTATATGACATGGACGTAGCGGTAAATGCAAGGGAAACACCAGACCATCATAATAAATCAACAGGTACTGTTTACACTTACTAGCCTTCGTTTTTCATTTAAACTGTGCTGTTCCACGCCACAGAGCCAGCTTCCCCATCTCCAGCATTCCATCATGCGTATGCCAGGGAATGAGATCTTAATATTTTGTAAAACTGAATGAAATAAATGCGTTATAATGTAATAACAGTAACAGATTAAAGTAGTAATTGGGTTTGTACAGGGTTTTAGTATTTTCCCTCAGTTATCACGCTTCGCTAACCAGTGCTTTAGATTCCGGCAGTATACTCAATGTACGAGTACATGTATATTAATTACATAGACAGTATTCTTTTTATTCATGCAATTAAATTACTTGTCAATCTCTGTCGCACAGGTTTATTAATAGTAGGATAAGGATTAAAAGTATCAGTGGAACATCATTCTTTATTTCGTAGCTGTGAATATAACATTTTTTGGAATAATTAGTCTTGCTAAAGTTGCCAGCTAGTGATTACTGACAGTGGTTATTCGCAAATTCTAACTTGCTTTTTTAATTTATAGTCTGCATGAGGAAAGATATTCCACCATTCCATTGTGAATTTAAGGAGCTGTAATTTCTAGAAATAGTATACTTTAAATAATAAGATATAATTCATGTTAAAAACTAATTTATGTAGGAAACGAAATGTTACATTGCGGAAAAAATAAAAAAAAGCGCAGTTGTATATCTCCCATTCTACTGGGCCAATTGATGAAATTCGACTTCCGTTTTTCACGCCTCGAAAGCGCAACGTAGGATATGTTTTGGATTTATATATATAACAGGGATCTGATATAGGTATTTTGACAGAAAATCAGACTTTTTTCTGAAATGGCATGCCAAAGGTTTTCCATATTTCAGTTCTGAGACTCAAATTCTTCCAAATTGCCAAGTTTTGTAAAATTCGCTTCAGTAGTTTTTAAAAAATTAGCTTTTAAAGCTTCTCAATATTAATTGAATTTGATATATGTTTACTAATACTCTTTTTTTATTAAGCTCACTTTATTCCTTCTTACAGAATTCGAAATTTAGGTTTAATCCAAATACAATTTGCGTATTTTTAATGATTTATTTTTTTAAATTCTATTTTAAAATATTTTTTATGTATTTTTCCAAAAACGTTTTGTATGATAACCTATAAAATGTTAAACATCATTTTAAAGTAGATTAATTTCTAGGCCACTAAAAAAAAACTGGAATTTTTTAATTCAGAATTTCCTAAGATATACGGGAATTTACATATTGGAGCGTTTTGAAATTTAGCATTTTTGTTATAAGCGATAATAACGCCAAATGTAGTTTATGCATTACATAAAATAATTTGAAAGTATGACCGATGGCTTTTTTCGGTTCGTGTATGATAGAAAAAAAGAAAGGAAAACAGGTTGTTATAAATTAAAAAGTTCGCCAAGTGAATTATTCTTCCAAACTGAAAAAAAGGCGCTAAAATAAATTTTTGAATTTCTCCGTAAATTTCGCACCAAATTTTACAAAATTTAATATTTAGGCAGAAATTTGTTTATAATAGGATTGTAGGATTCTTTTTCCAGAAATTGGACATTCAGCATTTAATATATTTTTTAGATACAGATTATAGCTGAAAACACTGTGCTTTAAATTTTTAGAAGAAAAGAGATTTCCATTTCATAAGGGAATGAATAGGGTTCGCAGTGAGTTTCCATATGGCTTAAAATAACAGTAAAAAATGTCTATCTTAAATGTTTATTACTGTTATCATTGTTCATTATTTTAAATCTCTTTGCAGAAATTGGACACGTTGTATTTTGTTTTTTAAGTCTTTTAAATACAGATAGTAGCTGAAAACACAATGTTTTCAATTTTTAGAAGAAACGGGATTTCCATTTCATAAGAGTATGAACATGGCTCACAGTAAGTTTCCATATGGCTTGACATTACACTAAAAAGGTTTTAATCATAAAAATTTTATTTATGTCTCAGTTTTATAATTTTACATATAATTTTTTTAGCTTGTAGAGACATTAGGCATTTTTTGAAAGCAGGAAACATGAAAAATGAGTCAGGACTCGAACGGACTCGAACCATGGACCTCTCAAATACACCCCGAACGTGCTGACCACTACACCACGAAGACATACGATAAAGGCGGGAGAAACACCTTATATACTCCCCATTTTAAAGAGCGACTGGGGATTAGGGGACTCATCGCTAAATCCCGGTGGTGGAGAATCATCATTCACCAACGTTTTTTGTTCGGGCGCCACGTGTAGTGACATTAGGATTTTTTGGAAGCGGGAGGCGTGAAAAATGTGCAATGCCCTCTCCGGGACTCTCTAATGGACCTCTCGAATACGCGTCGACGGTGCTAACCAATACACCACGAAGGCGTATGAGGAAGTGCGCGAGAAATACCTTATATGCTGTTATATTTATTCTACGGTTTTTTTTCAAAACTTTTTAATCTTTCCGTCTGGAATGGACGAACAGGCTACCTGTATAAGAGGTTTTGTAGCTTTTGTAGTGTGTAACATGGATATGAGGGAATCTCCCTTAAATCGTCCTCCTCTTCTTGATGCATTCACAAATGAAGCTTCTTTCACACTCGGAATTAATGCTCTAAATCTTGAGGTTAAGCCTATGAAAAGAATAAACAGCAAAAATACACACTGTAATCACTGTTTAGTATTTCAGCACATATGGTCAGTGAACATCTGAGAAGGCTTTAGGTACAGCCATCTTGATTTAGAGACATTTGCTTGGAGACGTTTTGCCATAATTGAATATTTATCCTGGTTCAATTCAGCGTTGAAAGCAGTATCATTATCGTGGTTCACCATATCGATACTGAATTCGAAGCATTTCCATTTGGCTGGAATTTTGATAAATTTTCAAGGATAGATCATGCTTTTGTGATCTTTTTTCGTCTGATTTATAGTGAACTTATTTCTTCTGGGAAAAACCTTAAAACCATCGTTTATGAGACTTTTATTGCTTCCGAAATTGCAAGACTACAAGAGCCACTGACACTTCTGGAAGAGTAGTTAAGATCCAGGGATTTATAAATATGGATTTCATATAAATGTGAAATCCAGAAATAATAATTTTGTGGATTCAATGCATTGATCGCAATATGTCTAAATATCGCATGTCCATAGTCATACGTTGTTGTTGTCAATTGCTTATCATACGTATTAGTTAGTGATCGCGGGTTTAGCATCACTGACCAGAAACTCCAATTATTCTACTACTAACAAACTAAATTATCATTCTGTATGTAGCGCTTTTATTTTTGCTCTTCTAAAGAATAAAAATCCATAGAAATTCCTTTTGATTTAGTACCTGTTTCTACACTTCTTATCTAAATGGTCGTCAAATATGCATTGCGTGTATTGTTTCTTGACATTTCAGCAGCGATTTCTATTTAAAAGTTACAAATTATAATATTTTCTTGGTAATTTATCAGTTGTTCTATACATTTACAAAATGTAAGTCTATAACACTTCAGGTAATCTTTACGCAGATGTATAATAATTATACAGGGTGTTTATAAAGTCCCGGACCCAGTTTGATGTTTAATAACTCATAAAATAATGAAGATCTTAAACAAACTTATTGATGGCATTTATTGATGGAATAACTTATATATTTTCATTTTCAGGTTTGAATATCTTTACTTTTGTAAATATTGTCTGCGCGTGTGGTTAATATCAGATAATTTCATTTTCCAGTCTAAATATCCGTACTTTTCTAAATATCTTTTGCTTATTAATTTCATTTTTCTCTCTTTTGTTTTTGGTATCTGAAAGTTATCTGCAAACTCCCATGAATAAAGTGAGGCACAAAGAGATTCCCCAAATGTGTTAATGTATGGTGTGGACTAATGCACGACCGAGTCATTGGGCCTTTTTTTTTCACAGAAAAGACGGTCTCATCAGTCGTATACTTAGGCATGGTGGAAAACTTCGCATTTCCACAACTAGAAGAGCTTCAGCCACATGTCGTTTTGCAACACGATGGTGCACCACCTCATTGGGGTACCATCGTTCATGGTTCTTTGAATGACCATTTTACAGGAAGATGGATTGGGCACGGAGGTCCAATTCCTTGACCACCCAGGTCACCTGATATAACGCCGCTATACTTTTTCCTTTGGGGATTTGTAAAGGACAACGTTTGCAGGAGGAGAGTGTCGAAAATTGATGACCTAAAAGCCAGAATTACCACCGCAATAGCCTCTGTGGATGCCGACATGCTTGCCGGTTCCTGGAGTGAAATTGAATAACGACTTGATATTCTCCGTGCGACGAAGGGGACACACCTGAAAGTTCATTGACAAGAGTCGTGAAACTTTTTGAATCTATCTAACCATTTATGTTATTAATTTAAATCTATCTTTATTATTTTATGAGTTATTAAACATCAAAATGGGTCCGGGACTTTAAAAACACCCTGTACTTTAAATTATTCAAATATTAGAGTTTTAATTTAATACTTATAAGGTAAAAATACCTAGATATAAATAAAATTCAGTTTTAAATATTATTTTTTAAATACTTCCCTTACAAATATAATTTTAAAATAGTGAAAACGGAGTTTAAATAAAAATCTACGTAACATAATAATAAGATAAAACGAATACATAAAAGAGAAAATACAAAAGACAAAATCATATTAGTGTAAATAATGGTATGAGAATATCTTTTGGACAGAATATAAACAAAATGGATATATTAAATAAAATTGGTAAATAATAGATTAATTTGGCCGTGTTAGCAGCGGATTGTAAAATATCCGTTTCGGATGAGGTAAGTCAAAAGCATCTCATATTATTCTAAAATGAAAGCATTCGAACTGTACATTCAAATCTTTTTTAATTTAAAGTGCTGAATTTATATTCACTTCTTCCTCATATTTAATTATGAGGCATATTTTACGATCTTTTAGATCAATAAATAATTAAAAAATTCTTTAATGGCGCTTATCATCATTTATAAATTCTTTCTCGTTTTCAAAAGACAACTGCTCTTTTAAAGTCCTTGCTAAGTAAAAATCCAAATGTGAAATAAGTAACACTTTTCAGCTCACAGAAGAATGAAACACTCGTGTTTGAGATTGAAAAAGTTTTACATCGATCGGTGAAGCTGTAACTTTTATCGATCTAGAAGCTCAGTAGAGTGCTTTACCAATTAAGTTACCAAAGCTATCTCACTATATATTTTCGTTCCTTCTCTTAACGAACTGAGCATACTTATATTTGATTTCACAATTTCATTTAAATCAGAATGCTTATTCCAGCTATGCCAATTTAAAGGACGTGATGTAAATGCAAGAAAAAACTCCATTATTAAAGAAATAGTAGTTTCCCAAATCTTTCCTTTAACTACCAAAAGAAGGAAAAGGCTTTTGAATGAGACATTAAATTCTCTTTGGGTCACATAAAATGCATTTTCTTAAGTGGGAAAAATCATTAACTTTAGTTTATTACTCTGCATGGATTGAATTGAATATTGTTTTGTGTTTTTATACATGTTATCGTCAATGTATGAAAGTTACATTTCATAGAACATCTGAGCATTTTATAGAAAGCCAAAAATCGAGCGACAGTGTATGAAAGGCTTAACATTTCATGTCTTTTTAGGCATTCTACATAATGCTAAATGATAAACTGGCAAATTATGAAATACATCTCTGAATTGCTTCGTTGAATTGTACATTTAATACACGCATACATAACCAATACATTTATAACATTCACTCTATAATTCCATGCATTTCATGCATTGTGTTCTTTAATAAGAAAGGCAGGAATTTTGTTTTGTGCAACTTTCATTCTTCTTTACGTATTTCGAATGAACGTTTTCAATCGCATTCTTCCATTATCTGTTCAAAATAGCATTTGTACTTTTGTGAAATGCACGTATATGTATTTAAATAGTGGCCTTATCATGACATTTCTTCGTACTTTACCTATATACCATTTGTCATTCTACAGATTACCTAGGTATTAAGCACAATGCCTAGGGAAAGTATATAATAATTCTGATATTTCACATTTTGCCTAAAAACGCCATGTATTCTAAAAAATACCTAGTATACCTAGATATAAAATGACGGCGTTTCATACATTTCCTGTAACCCATTATATTTATGTTATTTTATTTTCATATCTGCATTTACAAGATACCTTTCTCGAAAGTAAATATAAGCCTATAACACTTCAGGAAACCTTTATGCAGATGCAAAATAATTATGTTCTAAATTATACATATATTTTAATTTCAGCTTAACACTTAACAAAACATTTTTATCAGAATCATCTAATATAAATACGTCATTAATACTCATAAACATGCCTTAAAATCTTTGCGATTTTTAAACTTATAAATTTCATTAAAATATAATTAATTCCGAAATTTACTTAAATTAAGATTATATTTTCGGGTATTTATTGTTTTCACTTTGACAAACAGGAGTTTGTCAGCAACAAACTGCGGTTTGCCAAAGTAACTATTTCCTATCCAGATGTTTGTTTTACATTAGCTTAAGACATTCTTTAATTTTGGAAACATCACCATATATAAAGGACTTTTGCCAACAAAAGTTGGCAAAAGTTCGATAATATTTACCATCAAGAAAAGGGAACATATAAGATCAAACTGGGATCAAAATAATTTATGTTTGTGTCGTTAAAGTATATGCTGGGAAAATTGCATCTGTGCTAAACATTTGGTGTTTATGTAGAAATTGTGTTCTACTACAACTAGTTCAGATTATTAAGGACACTGCACAAAAAGTAGCAGATGAACCTTTCCAATGGCCGTAGAATCGATGAAGATCTATTACAGAAATGGCTAATCATTTTTGTAATTACACCAAAAAAGCATAAAGGATCATGTATTTGTTCTGACTTTTCAATAATTGTACGTAAGAATCTTTTTGTCGCTATTTATGTTTCTACGTAATATGATAAATGTTTCCCCTAAATGGAACATCAGTAAATTCTTTCAAACGTAAGACATAATGCGATATATCGGAAACGTATCACCAAGTCGGAAATATTTAGATTAAATCCCGAAAATTGAATATATTGAAATAGTACATGAAACAGAACAGCATGGAGAAGGCATATTTATTTTTCTGCATTATTGGATGAATAAGAATAAAGCAAATTGGATACATTGAACTTGTGCATGAAATAGAAAAGCAAGGTAAAAGCATGTTTATCTTTTCTGCATAACTGAATGGATAAAAACAAACGTATTTGGTAGTCTTACACGTGTAAATACTTTTTCAATGAAAAGGTCCGTATGGCGGTTTCTGCTAAAAGACTTCGAAGAAAAGCATTATGGAACCTCGAATACGTGTGCAGATAATAAAAAATGCATTACTATCATTAAAGGAAAAATACGCATTGGGAGAGGAAACATTTGAGAGTACGAGTACTTCTAAGACAGAGAAGTCCAAAGGTTATATAAGAAAAAATAAGTAGAATTACAATCGTGAGTGCAAACAATAGAGAATTTATTTATTGCTGCAAAGACGAACTTATTATTTATTTGAATTGATTTTTAAATTAAAATTATTACTTTTGATCCAATGAAATAACGATCATAATCTGCATCTGTTTTGAGCTTCAGCAATGCACTCTTTCTTACTCATATTTAACCAACATAACTTAAGTATTACGGACTTATATATATATATATATATATGTAAAATGTAAAATATCTAATGTGTCTTGAAAATAATAAATTAATATTAGCCTTAAACAACTCCCGTCTTCATTCTAAAAGTAACATAGAAATAATTTCTCCCTAAAAAATCTGAAAAAGATCAGTCATCTAAACTCTGTTACGCACTTATCGATGAAATCTGGACCCAACATTTGGACACTAATTTCTCATGTGATCTGAAATATAATCCAGTATAAAAGGGTAATTATGTCGCAACTCCATTTCATCTTCGTCCATCTCTGCTGTTTCTTTTCGCTGTGTCGCTTTGCCGCTAGCCACGCAGAGTTTATTTTTCCAATTTTCTGTGCATTGTTTAAGAAGATGTAAGCTGTATAAAATAGTGGGGTGTGTAGCGCACCAATGAGGATGTGCTTTATCATGGCATAAAATTATCTTTCCAAACAGCCACGTATGGATGTTTTTTGGTGTATGCATCCATCTTTCCAATTACGCAGTAAAAACCCTCCAACACCAATCCGATGCAACTGACTTTCATCAAGCCATCTTATTACGTACACCTTATTTACGTATACGTATTACGTTAATTTTTAAAGGTTCTTGAGAGTGATGCGCAGTAGTGTTAAACGTGGTTCCCTACCAAAGGAGTATGTACACCTGCAAGTTGAAAACATAAGTTTTAATGGGTGCTTTCCTTGAGTTTAACGAAATAGATGAACATATCATGTCAAACTTGACACGTTAGTAAAACTATATGCTGGATGACAAATGAATAAACTTGGCTGGTATAACATGAAGTTGAGTTAATTTGACTGTTCTTTTAGTTAGGCAAGTACTTGGTGGCCTAGCACATTATCCGGTTTACTTTGCTAGATTACTGTTAGAATCTAGTCTTCCATAGCAGTAGCCCACTTCAGGTTTCCACGCCTTGAAATCATCACACGGTGCTGGAATAATCCACGACTGTTAGCTACGTCAATAACGTATATTGAATGATTCACGGCTGTTGGCTACGTCAATAAGGTATATCGGGAGGACACAAGTCTTTAACCCACATCGACGGACACACAGACTTCACCTATTTCTGAAGGATAATCAGTCTTCACCCACATCGAAAGGATACGTAATTTCACATACTTCTTGGGGATTTTACTGCGGGATTCCATATAGTACCTTTTTGAGCTCAGGCCAGACGCAAGAAAATGCAAATGTCCCAACAATATATAAGGAAGAGATAATAATTAAATCAAAATTAGATCATGAAATAGGTGAACATTCTAACAGGAAATACAGATATCAAAATTGGAACAAAAGCAATTCAACAAAATTAATAAAATACAATATAATAAAATTAACATAAAACATATTTGTAAAAAATTACTTCGCTGCAACTTTAAAGTTCATTACCTGATACTTTTAAATTAATAAATTTTAATCCTTCAGCAGTTGCGAGATGAAGCAATTCATTACTCCCAAATACGCTCCTTATCTGTCAGTCGTAAATTTATAAAGCGAGCTGCGTTCGTTTGCGCCTACTGCGGGACGCGAGTAGAATGTAAGGTGAACTCGCTAATGCCTATCAAAAGGTCAATTGGCCATTACTTTTAATTTTTTATTTTAAATTATTTCAAGAATTTAAATCATTTCAAGAATTATTTTAAATTATTTAAGAATAGTCAACTAGATGTAATTCACAAACATAGCTCTGCTGAAAATTTCTTTGGCTGCCCCTTAAAAAGGACCAAGGAATTTACAGCATTTTTTATATATTTTATACATTTTACTTGTCATGTTGTTATGTCTTAATTATTCAATTAATTTCTCAATATACTGCTTGGCATAAAAATAAGTTATTACCTTAATTTGGAATTTCTCAACGCTTTTTTGTGTATATGTAAATACGGTAAACATTTTGATAATTGGGGATATTTGTAAATTTGAAGGATGCATAGCAAGAGATTATCTGACAGTCCTGGCCGTAGATACATAAAATGACATTCAAAGACAGACGTGGTCAAAGACAAGACATAATTTATTGACGGACACTTCTGGATACACCTTTTCATTCATACATCGTTATTGGGGCGATATGGACCGCACAGTTTGAATACATTACACTTGTACAGGCAATGTGTACGAACAATGGACAGACAATAGAGTGTACAGTGGTCAGACAAAAGAGTGTACAATGGTACACTATGTACAGACAATGGATGATAAACATCAAATGCTAGCGACTGTCTCAAGTGCAGAGACAAAGAGAAAGGAGGGAATAGTCAAAAGATTCTTTAGTCTGGTTGGATAAGAGCTATTTGCAATGCAGGATTACATATGTTAGCGTGAAATGGATTAATTTGGAAGGACCCAGTCATAAAAATTATTATAAGCAATTTTAGTTTTTAGAACGGAAAGAGGAGATACGAAAATTGAAATGAAGAATTATGGAGCTATAATTTAAATTGTAATTTTTATTGACATATTCAATGTCTTAGAAATTAATATGTATTACTTTTAAATATATATCTGTATGTATGTATATGAATGCATTTGTAAAAGGGATATTATATATATATGGGGGATGTGATGCATGTGCAGTATATGTATCCCTTACGTTGTAAATCTGGCGTGCTTTAGAGGGAGACCATTCATTTTTAAACACACCACTCTTCTTCAAACAGCAATGAGTCTACAGGGAAATAAAATTTACAGAACGTTAGTTTCCTCACATAACGTAAGCGAGGCGAGTCGTAGCGTGTCCCCCTTCAGGCAGTAATGCCACCTGTGCCCTTACTTATTGATTTGAGAGACTTTAAAATTCATTGACTTTTTGCCGCTCGCAGGCGATGTTTGCAACTTTTGAAACTGGAGCCTCTTTTTTAATGTCCGAAATGATCCGAAGCTATCTCTCTTTTTCTCCTTTCCCAAAATCTGTTTTATCTAACCATTGCTGTTTATATTTTCTTTTTTATACCGTTACCTATAGGGGATGTTTGTGTTCTTACATGTCTCATACAGAGAGATCGATAGGCGGTTTATTTGAGTGCATCTATTAGAAATCCCATTTGGATTGGAAGGAAAGGAATTTCAGTTGAATGGATTGATGATTCTTCTCGGTAGTGCCAGTGAATTAATATTAGACCACTTTTTTATTCTGTTTCTTCCTTTAATGTTGCTTAAAAGGCACTTTACGTCGGTAAAAGAATAGTTTTGAAATTTGGAAACTATAGATTTGATTACGAATTTCATTCTGGTATAGCAAATTTTATACTGTGTGCTCAGCATGAGTTCCATGAGCTCAGAGCTTATTGCGTTATTTAATCCAAATTTACAAAAGTGTATCACATTTTCTAGATTTTTTGCAGATTTTGATCATAACTATTTGAAGAATTACAGCATTATGGCTCTTATGCCGTGCTGGGTAGCATATCCAATTAAACCCTGGATGAGCAGTCGTTGGTTATAATTTAAACATTGCAAAGCCACGAGGACCATCTGCTTAAAAGGAGGGATACCTTAGTGTGGAAAGTTCTGATTGAAAGTGGCTCGTATTCACATACAGAAAACATATGAAAACCAAGTATGCAGGGATCGAACTCAAGCCAGCCAGTATTTAGTGGTTTTAATCCCTCTGCCATTGGTGGGGCTTGACATTTTCTTAGATTCCCAGTGAGCGCACAGTGAGTTCCACATTTTTCTATGAATAAATGCTTAATCGGTTTTAAAACGTTGCTTTATTTCAAATGCAAAAGACAATATTTCTTCACCACATGCATTTGAGGGACTATAGTCGATGACCATAGTCGTTCATTCACTATGTTCCCCATCTCCGGTCGTCCTATAATTGTGAAGACGGAACGAAAGGAAATCTTTCGCCTATGTGCACTATTATGATGAATTTCCAGTACAATTAGTTATTAACTGGAAAACTCATGTTGTATTCCCGACTGGGTACATTTAATTTTTCACGTTTTGTGCTCCAAAAAGAAACATATTCTCTATTCGACTCACTGTTTATATCCCTTCAATTGCTAAGACTTCTGTTAAACTTTTCGTTCAAAATACGACAATGATCGAGATTGCAATTGCAAATATACTAGCTTAGTCGTTTTTCTTCCCAATCACCCCAGCAAAGGCAGTTTAAATATTCACCATATTAATAGGTTTCTTAGTATTCTAATCCCTCAATGGTATCAAAACTCTCACAGACCTTGACGCAATGAAAGGCAAGAACGCTTTTATCAACACAGAAAGGTCAACGAAGTCTGCGTTTCATTCAAAAAAGCTGATTCAGCAA
>KK117280.1:828758-864007 GCA_000611955.2 Stegodyphus mimosarum | reverse complement strand
ATATGTATTCCTTTCCTCACATTTTCTCGTAAAAATTATGTACCACTTATAATAAATTTGCAATAAATAAATGTAGTTGTTAAAGGGTGTTAGAAACTGTCTGTAGAAGAAATACATGGGATGCTTCCTAAGTTCTGCAACTGATCTCTAATTAAATTCGTAAGTCTTATAGGCAACGTTTATCAAAATCTTCATACATTTATCTAGCTGTGCCGTTACATACTGTTTAGTTCGATTACGTTAGCTGACTAATACTGTTTTGGAACTATGGAAGACGCGAAGAGAAATCACTTTCTTCTTGTGAAAAGACGGTATGAAAAATTCAGACATTGTTTAACTCTATTAAGTTAGTTGACTGATACTGTTCTGCAACCATGGAAGATGCGAAGAGCAATCAGTTTCTTCTTGTGAAAATATGGTGTGAAATCTTCAGACATTATTTAACTTCTGCAAGAAGTATTCACTTCCTAAACGTATGTTTGCAGATTTGAAAAAAAAGTACAATACTTGGTGTTCCATTTGAGAGCTTAACCATGCCATAATTAGCCGAAGTGAGGAGACGCTGAAAAGGCTCTTTGAGGACAATTTAGAAACATAATAGTTTTTAATTGGGATAGGTGCATTTAATTAAGTTAGGATCATGTTAAAACATGCATTCTAATATTGATGAAAACTGACGAAATAGAAGATTACACCTGAATTTTCAAAATTTTGAAACATTCCTCGTATATATAGTGACGTCATCCCGGATAACGTCCTTCATGTTGCAAATGTAATCAAACCAACTTTTTGTCACTCATTTCGATACTGCATTCTAAGCAAACGCCATCAGAATAACGAAACTTTTCTTTGAACAGAAATGTTTCTCTGTCTACCACCATCCATCGTTTATCTACCAGGTGTTTACCCTCTGGTTCTCTATTAATTAATAAAGAAATATATCAAGCAAAACTACATCAAGAAAACTTTACAAGATTAACATTTTCAAACAGTTCAAGCTACCCAATTAAAGCAATAACGATTTATAACAGATTGTCCAAATGGTTTTTACATATAATTTCATAACTATCAGAAGCACTAGAACATGTGCATTTGTTCTTATGCATGTTATTCTGAAGACGATTGACTAATTAATCATTTTTTAAATTTCACACAAAACTTCCATATGACGTATGATATGTCATCATATGATATATTTCATAGTGACACTTTATCCTAGTAATTAAGTCTGGATCACGATTAATTGTAGTAATGTTCGTTAGTGAAGAAATTACAGATCAGAGATTAGAAACACTGAGACCAAGGACTATGCACAAAACCTCTTTCATTAGCATTATCAGCGATTTATATCTTAAAGAGTTATGATCTCCCTTTAAGATTATGCTCGTGCTGTAGTTGGTTAGGCCTTCAACTAAATGATCTAGAAAAAGTTTCGAATTCCGACGAAGGCACACTGAAGTTTCCATCAGTGACATGTTCGGTTGAAACAAGTGTTTGCTTTCAAGTAAGTCTAGAAACATGCCAAAGTTAAAAAAAATCTCGAAGCTTTCAGATTTTGTATTATGATCAGAAGGACGTTTTTGAACTTACACATACATACACCTTTGGGGAACATTTTGGCTAACGCCGCTTTGTGCTAAAAATACTTAAAAGCAGTATATCTTTAGAATTTCCGATAGAAAGTCTCGCGTGCTGGAGATAAAAGCATTTTATTCCGCACAGTATGTTGCTACTGCTTGCTTTGAAATCTTTCACTTTCTTAATCAAACATTCGTTAAGTTAAAAAAAAACCTGCTAAAATGCCCTATAGAAACCAGTAAAATTTTTCATGGGTACACATAAAATTCCATGGGTTTCTGTTGGTCTCTGCCGGTTTTTCTTACTTGTTTCAAAATGCCCCATAGTACCAATAAAACTTTCTACTGGTCCCCAAAGAATTCTTTTGGTCTCTACTGACTTTTACTGGTTTCTATTGATCTCTGTGGGTTTTTCTTACTGGTATTATCTGACGCCCATACTACCAACATCAGTGTCAGAACTTTCTACTGATTTGTAATGGTTTATATTGGTTTTCATTAGTTTCTTACTGGTATCAATAAAATAGAAATAGATGGCAAATAAATCTTCCGTTGGTTTATACGGGTTTTTTCTAATTTTCTAACTGACGTCAATAAACTTCTTCTAAAAAATAAAATTAATACTGGTATCAGTAAACCAAAATTCATTGGTATTCTTGATGTCTACTGATTATTTTAAATTATTTATTTAATTTACTTTTATTTCATTTATTTGGATGCTGTTCAAAATAAGGTTATTTCTGTTTTGTAACCAACAGAAAGCTTTAAAATTAAAAAAACATACAGTGAACCCTCTCGTCTCCACCTCTTCTCTAAGGCGATCAGTATTTCTAAGAAGGAAAATATGATCTCTTTAAGACCGTCAGAATAACCTGGTCATTTTAGAGAGAGTTTTTATTATATATGCTCATTTATTTGATTTCTTAAAAACTTTTGTCTGAATCACTAACAGTAATCATATACAGCACACGCAGCGACGTCTCTCCAAGGCGACCAGCCACGCATAAAAATGCAGCTTTACAAATGGTCGCCTTAGAGATGTGATGACAATACCAATATATACTTATGTCCTCAGAAATACGTTTATCTTTTAGAGGTGGTCGTCTTAGGGAGGTTACCTTTACCTAATGAATATCTCTAAGGCGACCAGTCACACTTCCAAAATTTTCTTTGCGGGTGGTCGTCTTACAGAGGGAATGTTTAAATACCAAAGTATACTTATGTTTTAAGAAATACTGGTGTCGCTCAGAGGCGCTCATGTTAGGGAGGTGATTTCGCCACGAGTTGGTTCTCCGAATACACACACATACACTCTTATATATGCATATATCAACATGTCTGATATTACAAATAAGCACCGGTACGAAGCATCCTCTCTTTAACGCAACCGTGTTCAAACTAATTTTCTCTGTGTTAATGCTGACGTAAGAAAAAAAATTCCCTTCCTCTTCCGCTCTTAGAAGAAGCAATATGGCGCCGTTCTTGTTAATGTTGTTGTGAGATGTTTGTGTTATCGTCTTGGTGGATACTAGGCTGTAGTAATGCAATAAATAATTTATAATATTACAATTTTTACTATGTCTTACTATTTAGATGTTCATAATGAAAAAAAATACCAACATTGACTGTGAATATGAAATAATATGAAAGGAAACAACAGTAAAGCCATGCATGTGTAATCGTATCTAATCCATTCAACGAACATTTTTGACAGTTAAATAGTTCTGAAATGGATTTTCTGTGCTTGAAATTGATTTTCTATCTTTACTTTAATCCTAAAAAGCAATGTGCTTAAGGGCAGAAAAGTGATAATTTCAGACTTGATAATTTGGCTCAGTGTGTTTACATTAGATGTACATTGCATTCTACTAAAACTGTATTTTTGAAAATTCGATTTTTGATTATTATTTAGAAATACTTTTAAAGCTTGTTCATGTAGATTTTTATCATTTGAATATTATGCGCTAATAAATTTGAGCATATCTTAATTAAAAGAGATCTTGCATGATTGAATTTTTAATTTTTCGACTAATGTGATGTGGTTGAGCAGAAGGAATATTTTTTATGACTTAAAAAACGTACTCATTATATTTCGCAAACAAAAACGGTAAGTAGAATTGGGTGCCCCGTCGATTAGAGACAAATTTTGTTCAGTTTTGGCGATGAGATAATTTTAACTGCTTCCTGATTTTTTTTCAAGTGAAAATAACTCGATGTGTACAAGGACGAAGTTAAGGCAGTGCGCAATGCCCAGATTGTGCAATTATGTCATGTTTTTTTTAAGTGACACTAGATCGACGTGTACATGGATATCGAGTTTGTGTAATTCTTTGACTTCTTATTTTGGTTTATGTAGCGGCCATCTTGAAATTGTGCCTTCCGGCGCTGATCTTGGCGTCAAAATGAATTGCCAATAAAACGAGGGGCACCCAATTGTAAACTTTTACCGTAAGTTCATTTAAATGAAGTAAACATTGAACTATTTAATGTGTATATTATTTATTGAATGAGGTAGGCAAGACATACAAACCAAGGAATCTTTTTTACTACTAAAATTGCGTGAAAATTTAGATTATTATAGTAGTTTATATTTTTTTTTTCGTTTTGGTCTATGTTTCTTCACAAGTATGAGACTAGAACCACATTGTTACATTAAATACTTTGTGCTATTTTGTTAAAACACATATAATTAAACATTTTATGTCTATTTTAATTTTCATCCTTATTAATTTCATGAAGTAAATTTCAATTTTTTTTCATAAATTGCTTTTGAAATACAGTTAAGAATAATTAATAGAGTTTATGTAGTATTATATGTGCTAGTCTTGGAAATATAAAATGTGAATTATTTATTGGAAAAAATTGCATTAAGTGAAACCTCATGTAGTGGTTTTTTTCTTAGATGACCACCTCTGACAGTGACACATTTGTCAGGAACCTAATTAAATAACAGTAATTAAAATCACTGATAGTTTTGTAAAGCTACAAGAAACTGGCATTATCTGGAATTGTGGAGAAAACTGTTTTAGGAACGTTTCACTGTATAATCACTTGATTTAGGTATAGTAATCTTTACGTGAATAGGAATTTTACATAAATAATTAAAAGGTTTTACAAGACCGTTAAAACCAAAGCTTTTCAAATCATGAGTCTGTATGGGCATTGTTTTAGGATTACTTTCAAGTATAGTTAGTTAAATATTCAAGCATTATTTTCTTTCATTAGTTATACTGCGGAAATGCTCGTTACAATTTTCTGCATTAAATTTATCTGGCTGTATAGATATTAACGTAAAAACGGTTTGTAAACAAATGTAACTATATGTGCTATATTTGCTTAATTGCGATGACAGTAATTTTAACTGTGTGTATAAGGCTGTGTAGAAGATTTATTTTTATTGTTAAATGCTGCACTATATGAATTTTATTTGGCAGTCTAAATACAAGAAATGCTCAGCACGGAGTTGTATTTTTATAATATGTAATCTACGGTCAATAACAATAGCTATCTTTTACGTACTTTAAATTTCACTTTTTAATTTTACTATTTAGAAATTTTACAATTCAAAATAATATTTCTATACAGTTTTTAAAGTATTTTTTCTGCAATAGAAATTATACTTTAAAAACACTTACACCGAAAACACCGACTTAAATTTATTCCAATAATGCATCGCTTTAATTAAATTTATGTTCCTTGGAGATGATATACGAAACACCTTATGTAATAATAAATTATTTATATATATATATATATATATACAGTATGAAAGTTAATTATTAAGCATTTTTACGTTGAGAACTACATGTTGTATAAATACCTATTATGTTTTAGATTTTATTTATATAAATTCTGTGGAAGATTATACAACACTAAGAGTGAGATACAGAATAAGATATTATATGCTATGATATACACTCACGTTTGTGAAAATTGCAACACCATGAAGGACTTACGCGAGTGAGCTGAAATTTTCAGAAAATGCAAGGTAGCGCATGATATGCAAATGATTAGAATTGCAAATCCGTAGCGCATGCGTATGCTGAGCAGCGCCCTCTGAACGGCTGATGGATCCGAATAAATAGACGGCTGTAGCGAGGCGTGTATGGTTATCGGTGGTTATCTGCTAGTGGTAAACGTTAACTCAATCTGTACTTATGCCTCGTCGACGAAAGAGAGCGAGATTTGAACAACTTACAGAGTTTGAACGAGGGAGAATCATCGGCCTTCGTGAAGCTGGATTGTCGTATCGTGCAGTAGCCTCTCGTGTGCAGCGTAACAGCAGCACAGTGATGCGCGTTTGGAAGCAGTGGACGGACGAGTGTCGGACAACTCGGAAATCCGGGAGTGGACCCCGAAATGTGACGTCAGCTCGCGATGATAGACACCTGGTCCGCATGGCGCGGACGGACCGTACAGCTTCCTCTAGACAATTGGCAGCACTGTGGTCAATAGCTACAGGTGTTTCATTGTGTGCTTCATCAATTCGTAGACGTCTGCTGCAGTGTGGACTGCGCGCACGGACTCCTTTATACAGGATCCCCCTAACGCACGACCATCGCCGCCTGCGGCTACAATGGGCCAATCAGCATAGAGACTGGCGTGCTGATTGGCAGCATGTCGTGTTTTCTGACGAATCCCGCTTTAATTTGTGGTACCATGATGGCCGCATTCGTGTCAGACGCTATGCCGGTGAACGCCACCTTCCGGAGTGCATTATCGAACGCCACAGTGGACGAACACCCGGAGTTATGGTCTGGGGCGCCATAGCATATCATAGACGATCTCAATTGCTACGAATTGTGGGCAATCTGAACAGCAACCGGTATATCCGTGAAGTTCTACAGCCCGAAGCTGTTCCCTTCCTTCAAAGCTTGCCAGGCGCTGTATTTCAACAGGACAATGCCCGCCCTCATACTGCTCGGATTGTTAAATCCTTCTTTGCAGCGCAGCAGGTACAGCTTCTTCCTTGGCCTGCGTGTTCCCCGGATATGTCGCCAATTGAACATGTGTGGGATGTCATTGGTCGGCGTCTTGCTCGTGATCCTCGTCCTGTTGCGTCTGCAGACGAACTTTGGGTACGCGTACAAACGATATGGAATGCTCTTCCTCAGTCAGACATTCAAACTTTGTTTGACTCCATGCCACGTCGTGTAGCAGCACTTATTGCGGCGCGTGGTGGCCACACAAAATACTGATTCTGATCTCTTGTTCTTGTTTGTTTGCTTTGAACATTTAATCATTTATTTGTACCACTACCACTCAACTGTGTATTAAATTGCATTCAATTATGACGATTCCTTCTTGGTGTTGCAATTTTCACAAACGTGAGTGTATTTCCTCAATTCCCGAACCGTGGGTTGAGAATCGGCATTTGTTGAGTCTTGTAAATTTTTTAAAGTTTGTTTTGCTGCAATATAATTTATTGCATTTTGGGTATTATTAAGTTTATTATATTCTTATATTGAGGTTTCATTTATATTCTGACAGATACAGGTAACGTTCAAAGTACTGTAAAAAGATGGCCGACACAGTATATATATATTATTATGTCTTCACTACATTATATTCTAGGATTCAAATTCCATGCAAAACCACTACGTGTATGTGTGTCATAATAAGCTGCAGTGTGTAGCTATCAGTGGTAAGCGAATTTTGAGGAGATAGCAAGTATGTTAAATTTAAACTCTTTGTTAAATTTCTAATAATCAAGTCCCTTATTCGTTTTGCTTGCTCATTTAATATTTTTACTTGCAATAGTGTTTCTCTTCCTGAAAATTAGGGTTTTGTCCAGCTTTATTTAAATCAGATTTAGTGCATTGTAGGTAACTTAAAATTTAAGCAGATGCTAGAATGTACCATCCTTTGGCGATGCATTTCTCGTTAGGTGTCAAATTGTTAAACAAGCTGATGTGATTAAATTCCACTGTCTATTTTCCCAATTAAAGAACTGAAATACAGTATAATGCATATATATATATATATATAATGAGATACAGTATTATGTGTATATATTTATAATCAAATCAATAATATATATATATATAATCAAAGTCATGATTCGCAACCATCATCAAATGATATGTGTATATATATATAAATACATATTTATCATTCGATGGTTGTGAATCATGACATTGATTATTATCTTTCTATTATTTTCAAAATCATATAAAGGAAGTTTAAAATTTTGAAAAGAGAATTTATATAAATATTTTGTAATATATTTATAGGTACTGACATGGATAGAGAAGGATAGGGGCTTGCAGGCTTCTAGATATTTATAAAATTTTATTAAGTTTCTTAGCATTGAATTTTATTTAAAATTACTGTGTGTGCTTCCCCCCTATTCAGGTCTGTACATTTCATCACTGCTAATTGTGTACGTCTGCTGGTTTATGCTTCTAATTATTAGTTTTTATGGAAATTTGATCTACAGCCCTATTTTTATGTATTGTTTTTATAGGGATTCTGTGTATAGATACCCTTTCTATGTATGGATACTCCACTACGGTATAATTCTATTGGCTTCGTTTATGGGTTTTTGTCTACTGTTTTATGCTGTGATTCTGCCGGTGGGTACTTGTATTAGTCTGTAGACTTTTGTGTACTGGCTTTTACAGAGATTTGGCATATGAGATTTGGCATATGGGTATTCGCATAGGTCTGAGTTTTTGCCGACTGGTTTTTTGGGGGATAGACCTACGGAATATCCATTTTTTAAACGGAGATTTGGCCTATGGATACGCATAAAATTCTGGTTTCTGGTTATGAGTTTCTACAAGACTTTTGTTTATAGTATCCATATGTTCTACAGGTTTCTGTTTATGGGATTTTATGAGGATTTGGCCTATTGGTACCCGTACAGTTGTATGGGTTTTTACGGGGATTTGGCCTACGGGTACCCGTACAGTCGTACGGGTTTTACGGGGACTTGACTACGGGTGCCCGTATAGCTGTACGGTTTTCTCGAAGATTTGGCCTACGGGTACCGTACAGTTGTACGGGGTTCAGTCTGTGGGGTTTTACGGGGATTTGGCCTACGGGTACACGCAGAACTGTACGGGTTTCCCGTAGGTCAATTCCACGTAAAACAATTTATGGGTTTCTACGGGGCATTTTTAGCAGGGCCATGAAGTACATAATAAAACAAATTGGGAATTCAAAATTCTAGCTCCCAGCAGGTCATAATCGGGTTGAGGACTACGTTATTCAAAATTTGATGGCTCTGGGTATCGTTGTCTTTTCACAATGCGAGAAACTTTCATGCGTATTCTCCATTATCTAATTTCCTTAAATATAATACAGGGCGATAATATTTGGAATCAACAATTTGAAAACTGATACAGCCGTTTATAGTGATTCGACTCAAAATGTCATTTCCAGACTAATAGCCTTTTTATGCTAATGCCCCTTTGGGCTAAAAAAATAAGGAAAAGGAAAACCTTATGTTCCATATTCATTTAATTGAAATAGATTTAATTTTCCTCACCCATCAGTAAAATCCATCGGTCGATTCCTAAAAATTCCAGCTCTGAATTCAGTTCTCGGAGAAATTTTAACACATCTTGCGAGGGTAACCACCCTAACCGCCAAACTAAAATTATCTTAAAACTTCGCCTTTGGAACACGAATTTTATTTCTTAAAAAAGAAAAAATTAGAAAGAAACCTTCGATAGCTAATCATAGATGGACATGGAATCAAAATTTTGACTCGGTCTGCGACAATTATCCATGAAGCTTCTACTATTGAAGCATTTGGTTTTTCATCTTCACAAGCATTTATCTTGGTCATTTGAAGATATTAATTACGATTCTTTCCTTCCTAAAGAGTTTAAAATTCTAATATCTTAACTTTTCATGTTATATTATTATTTCTTTTGATAAATGACATTCCGCTGATTTTTTGCTTTGCTCCCGCCTTTGTTTTTGGTGTTAATTAAGACCTTGTGTCCTCTCCTCTTTGCTGTTTGCTGTCGAAATCAACAGAATTTGAGTTAAATCTAAGCCACGCGGTAGGTCGTTCTTCTGTCTAAATTAAAGTACCTACATTGCGTCAGCTTTACTTTTCTCGCTTTTCCACAAAAAGGTTTCAAACCTTATTTCTGTTTTAAAGGCATATCTTTCCTTGGATTCATTTGAAAATTCTTCAAAGAAAAACAAATTAGGTCATAAGCAACTTAATATAAAATATTTCAATTGTTTAAATACGTTTCTTTAAATATATAGACTAAAATTTGTTTATATAAGCTAAAGTATTCAATAACTTGAGTTTACAACAGCCAAAGGCAGTTGATAATTCAAAATAATGAGTAAACGTAAGAAGAAAAAGTAGTAGTACGCAAACATGCGAACACATCACAACATGCACCAGAGTACATACAATCACCACTTATGATAATGATAAGGATAATGAGTAGATAATGAAGCTTTTCGAGAGCCTCTGGAAAGAACGTATTTTCACTATGTGGACCGATGGTGCCTGTTTATATGCTGCTTCTGTGTGTAATTATGTAGGAATAAATGGATCAAAATAAATGGAAAATTTTAAAATAACCAAATATAGGGATGTATAAGTGCAATTATTACTTCCTTGTTTAGGTAAACTATAAATATTAATTTGTGATTTCAGAGCTGCTTCCATATGTGTTTTAGAAGTGTCGCCCCATCGCAAAGCTTTGTACTTTGTGACATTATATACTAAAAAAACATGCAATGCCGCATTAACTATGTATTTAATTAACATTACTAAACATAAATACAAGCGAAGTTACAAAATTTGATAATTGCTTAATTTAAGTCAAAGTAAAATTAGCATGTAACAATACTAAGTAGAAAAACGTGGTTACAAAAGAAATTTCTCTTTTGAAAAACGATCGTCATTTGTTATCAAATATGACCTTGGAATTAGAAACTTAAAATATTCTGATTTAGAGTGAAAAAAGACAGACCCCATTATAACCACTGAATACTGTAGTATGATACAAGTTCACATCCCAGCAAATGGGCTGATTGGTTTTTCTAGATTTTCCAGTGCGTAAAGCGAATACGAGCCAATTTTCCTTATAACGTCCTCTACGAAAGCCTTCCTCCCCTTACGCAGATAGCTACGATGGAATTTGCAAAATCAAACATCCTCCTAACCCGAAAAGGAAAAGACATACAATATCCTGCTGTTAGATTACTATTAATTACTATGTAGGGACATTAGGTTACTTTGAAGTAGCAGATGTGAAAAACGTGCAAAACCCTGGGCGGGACTCGAACCTGGATCACTCAAATACGCGTCAAATGTGCTACCGTTAGAACTAAAATGAATGCAGAAATTGAAAGAGAAAATACCTTATATATTCCCCCTTTTAAAGGGCGACTAGGGATCAGGGGGACCCAATCGCCAAATCATGGTGGCAAAGAATCATCCTCTACCACCTTAGTTCGGGCGCCACTCTGGAGTCATTAAACTGAGAAGCAGGAGTACATGAGAAATGAGCATTGCCCTCACCGGGAATCGAACCTAGAATACGCGATGAGTGTGCTAATCGTTACAGAAAAGATGGAGAACATATCTTACACACTCCTCTTTTAAAGAGCAAATATGGATCAGGGTGACCATTCTCCAAATCCTAGTGGTAAAGAATCGTCATCCACTAACTTTCTCAGTTCGCGTGCCACTGCAGATTTATTTTAAGATTTGACCTCTCGAATACACACCGAGTGTGCTAGCCGTTGCACCATGACGGTATGCTGGAAGGAGAAAGAAAATACCTTATAATTCTAATAATGGTAGACCTCGATCATTTATTAAGAAAGCTTTGTAAATAAACTTGAATTATTCTTCTCCTAAAATAATGAGACCAGTAAAAAATTAAACATAGAGCGCAAAATTACGCTAATTAAATTAGAAGGTACCCGGATATATTTAAATTAATTAATAAATCTATTGCGATTGTGGTAAAACTGTAGCATCGATAATATTTTTCAACAAGGAGCTCGTAGTATCAGATATAAAACTTTTATCCCGATGATGTTAGCTAACTTTACGCTTCACTTTTTTCTACTTAAGTTTGCTCATCAAAGACCCTTTTTTGAAGACTAAGAAACAAAAGAGTTTCTTTTATAAATATATATTTCATGTTTATTTTGTTTCTTCTTTTATTTATCTTATAAGAAGGACGTAAAGATTTTCGATTTGGGAGGATAGATTTTTCTGTTAAGGATACATCATTGTTTACCTTGCAGTAGTTTTCCTCAAGATGAAATAGGCGTGAATTTTATTTAAAATATTACGTTTATGCTTCGTGAAATACTATTTTAGTATGAATACATTTTGTGTATAAGCAGAAATGTAATAACGCTATTAAGTAAACATCAGACTTTTTCAGTTTAATACATTTAACTTAAATGCTTCAGTTTACCTGCATTCAATATTCAGTACAATTTTGTTTTAAAACAAGCATTTGCGACTAAACCATTCTGTACACAATGAAGCATTAAATAACTGAATAATATAAATACCCAACTGTGATATAAAATAATACCAGAAGAAACAGTTTTGTATTCAAAAAAGTTAAATATTTTAAATATTTTCCATTTTTAATTAAATTTCTCAACTCATAATTTTTGTTTTTTCTCAAAAAATTATATCTTTATCTGTATATCAATACACAAATGAATAAATAATCACTGCAGGAAGTGGATAATTTTAGGTAATATCTCTTTGCTTTTTAAAATTTAATTAAATGATTGGATTCCATTTCTTCAACATTCCATTTGTTTTACATTATTTCGACAAAAGGAAGTTTATCAAACTTAAGAAAATCTGGGATCTATATTTTTGTATGAAGCAAGTAAATCATAAATTTATACATTTTACTTTTACCTACTTGACATCCATTCTATAAAATGACGTGCATTTTAGCAAACAAAATTCGTTTAGTGTATCATTCGAGTTAGTAATGGACTGTTCATACTTGAGTGAATATAGCCACGGAATACTAATATTTAACTCAAGGTTTTGGTTTGCGAATCTTTATAAAAGAGTATTTTCTTGATTTCGACCATGCGTAAAAATACTTGAGGCATTTTCTTTCAGAGACATTTTTCAGTGGCAAGCCAGCATACCCATGTATACAACTTTGAATCGTTTGGCTCAGTAATCATGCTCTTTTATATTCTTTGTAAATTTGATTCAATTTCATTTCGAGAGAAATTTATCCGGAAATCTTTCTAAGAAACCATTTATTTTCTGAGCTTCTATATAAATAAGATGTGTAAATTTATGAGTTATTATTTTACATTCTATGCATTATTTGAAATTAAAAAATATTATTTTATAGAACTATTTATTTCAAATGTTGTTGTAGTTGTTACCTGGTCCATGTATTTCATGGAAGAATGGTCCAGAGCCTCAAGAAGGTTGGACTTCTACTTCCACCCCATTATTGAGGAAGAGCACCCACCCCTCACCTTCCACTAGACTACACGAGAGGACTTTCGGCTAGATATGTATTTAGAGTGGCCCCCATGCCGCAGACACAACATATTTACAAACATCCATGTCTTCTCTGGGATTCGAACCCGGGCCCTAAGATACCGCAGTAGGTTTCCCTAACCATTATACTGACTAGGAGGCATTTGTATCAAATATTCATTTTATGTGAGTCAGGATCTCTTGCTTGTCTCAATTTTCAGCCGATTTCTCAAGCAACAGTCCTATTAAACATGTAATATCTGTTCTCATGGTTAAACCATGCGAAATGGAATGTCTAAATTATCCTGAGAATATATGTACGGAAATCCAGAGCTAGCAGGCGTTGTTATTCTCATATGCCCTTTCCTTTGATATCTACCGTTAGCTGCAATGGTAGAACTTGTAAATATCTACAAGGATACATTCACGATGGTAGCTGTATATTTCTGTGAATATAAGGCATTCGAATAGTGTGACTTTACATTCAGTATAGCGAATGATTGGGAAACCCAAAAAGAGTTGGGTCTATAATTACATTATTAGTTAAGCATTAAGGGATGTAAAAGTTATTTTCTTAAAATCCCATTTCTTACATTACGGGTTATAAAGTTTTACCGATTTTATATACATCTTTATCATAAAAACCCTTGATTCATTTCCAAGTTTTATTCACGTTTTTCTTTAAATGATATTTTTATTCCTTCAAACGACTTTAATGATTTGTAGGAAAAATAAATTTACCACTAATCTTTTCTCTCCCTTTCAAAGAATTAATTATTATTCGTAAGTTATGATAGATGAAATATTTGAATTTTCACTATTCCAAGTCGGTTATGACTATCATTGTGTCTACTTCTTTCGTTCAGTCTGTTAAAGTTTTAATTAATATATATTTCGTAAAGCACAATTTTTAGTATTTAAAGTCTTAAGTTAAAAGTCTGATTTATAATATTAAAATATGTCAGGTTATAATTAACATGATAGCATGCGAATTTAGCTTGACTGAAGAGTTCTTGCGTGATTAAAATAAATTGAATTTTTCATTTAAAGGTGGTTGGTTACTCAAGAATTTCGATCAAAAATTAAAACTGAATAAAAAATTGCGATAAAAATGGTATAGATAGTGGCAACGGCAGAAACATCTTCTATAAAAGAGAACTTTTGTTTCTTATTGAAACAAAATGATAAAATATAGCGTAATATATATATAAATCATTATGTAAGAAAGAAAAATATTCTGGTTTCATTTTCTTAAGTTTCTGCTATTATTACAAATTTTAATTAAATAAGAATAAAAAGTGACTCCAGTATGTATTTTATACAATTTCCATTGTGTTAATTTTTATGTTTAAATTTGAAAATGGAAAATTAATACTCATAAATTTTGAACTTCGCACATCTTAGTAGTTTTTGATATAAAATATTTGCTCAATATCTAAATTTAAAGCTACTTAATATTTTTTTAAATAACTATTTGAATTTCTTTCCAACTAAACTACTTTGCTTTCTTTTCAATAGCTGGTGATACATTTGATATATATTTTAAGGTGTTTCGAAAAATTGGTACATATTTATATAGAAAATAATAAAAGTATAATAAACTGAGTATTCAAAGTTATTATCTGTAATATGAAGGAAACAAATCAGATCATTTATTCAATTACCTGCTAAACTAAAAGAATTCGAATAGTTTAAAGCAACACTGTAGAAGTTTGTTTGACTTTCGTAATAGTCATTTTAAATTTCGAAACCTTTTCCTTTGTTCTCTTGTTTTCTGCCTACAATTCCATGCCAGAATGAGTTTTCAATATCGCGTTTTATATAAATGAGGTAGACCCAGTATTTAATCGTAAGTTTCAGTCACTTCCCGTAGAAGAGCTTAGAAATTCTCAGTAAACTCAGTAATGTTCTGCCTTTTGGCCGCGCAGTTGCTTTAATCCAATCTTAGTATGCTCGATCGCATTCTTACGGGAATGTTAGTAAATCGCCGTTGAGAACTAAGGTCAATTGGATTAGTTATTTCTGTACAGCGTCGGCTAAGTTTAGTAATAATTAATTTAGTTTCTTATTTTCTATCTTAAGTTCAAGCCCAAGTTGAGGCTGAGGATCTAGGACTTTTCACCGTCACCATTTCACCGCCGCCATTTCGCAGTGGCCTTTTCACCATCGAGCCGTTTCGCCGTTGGGACATTTCGCTGTCAAGACATATTTTTCTTTGCATGACTGTATTATATCTTGCCATATTATACTGGTATTGAATTTATTTAGTTTAATAATTCTGTTTACCTTTTGTATACGTAATAAATTCTACGTATAATATACGTATATAGCTATTTACAAATATGAGATGTAAAGAAATTACACATAGTTAGTTAGAAAATTATGTCAGTATCAAAGAGAACTGGGGCTAAATCTCTGATGTAATAGATGGTATATTTTTGATTTTAAAATTATGCAAGTATAATATTTACATGATTCGTCAAAATTTCTTCAAATTTTAATCGGCTAGTTCACTACTATGTACACAATACACCTAATTGCCACACTGAGAAAATCTTCCAAATAAATTGTTTTCCGGGAAAAAAGTCATGAATTCTAGGTAATATTTAGTAATTCTAGAGGATGTGTTTAACTGCAAAAGTTTTTTTTTTCTTTTAAACTTTAAGACAGCCTGATGTGTACAATAAGTAAACATAGTTCTGAAATAAACTTAATATGGCAAGATTTATGCATATAAAGAAAAATATCTCTTAAGTGTGCAATAGGTAAACAGACTTATTAAACTAAATCAATTACATAATACGGCAAGATATAATACAGTCTTGTACAGACTGTGCATACAGATTGACAGCGTAACGGCCCGACGCCGAAACGACCAGGTCGAAACGGCCACAGTGAATATCCCATTCCTTCCTGTAAACCCGAGAGGAGCCAACTGTAAAATATTCTCTGATTTAAATCAATATCCTTCTTTGGACATTGTTCTTTTAGTTTTAAGAAGACTATCGAATGATCGCTGCACTCTTCTCTAAGTATTCTAGTTCCCCAAAACACTCAATTCAACTAGAAACCTGTAACACAATCCACGAAATTAAGAAATATGAATATAATAGTTTCAGTTTAACAACGTTTTAAATGCCGATGACACCCACAGAAATCATTTATAACAAGCGCTTTGATTGTAATCCGTATCAAATCACAATTATTGTTTTACTCAGATGAACAAGAATTGCCTCTGGAAATGGTAATTTAAAATATAATTATAAATACTTTAATAACCTGCAAAAACGTTATAGTAGTATATTTATTTATTTATTTTTTGTAGTCGCCCTTGAACATACAATTCATTGACTAGAGTGTGACAAGTTCAATCAAAATAAACACATGAAAAAGAAAAAAATGTGAAATTTGGAACATAATATGTTCAGAAGGAAAAAGACAAACAACTGAAGATCTTGAAGTTTCTCTCTTGCCTGCTAGTCTATTCATATAGATGTCCAGTTACTTTAGGTCATCCCTTAAAATGAGAAGCATCGCTAACAGTATTTCTCCCACATAATACACAGTTAGGGGACGAAAATAATGCAAATCTAAATAAATGACCAATCATGTCCAGTCTCTAACCGAAAAGGCTGCAACAGCGATTCATCTTGGGACAGTAGGTAGTTTTAAAATAGGAATCTTCCAACGCTTTTATAAGAAATATATAGTAACTCTAGTAAGGCACTGAACAAATAATTCATACCAAAGGTCCTTCAAATTTATTGCTTTTCCCTCTATTTTTAATTTGAGAAGTCTCATTCTTTGGCAGCATAAACGAGAGTTCTAAGACGCAAATTAATTATCAATATATGTTGTAAAGTACCACAGAGATTGAGAAAGGGTGTAAAGGACCCTTTCATTTATTCAAATAAAAGTTAACAGGAGGCACTACTCGGTATTCCAGACACCCATCATTTATAGATTGAATCAAAAATAATGAATTTGACTTAACTAAGTAAACGTAGGTTAACCCAACCGAGAACAGACCGAGAAATCTCAAGTTGGCTCTGACCTAAAGTCCGTTGGTAGTAACGGTGTTAGAAGCCATGTTGCCTGTTCAGAGTGTACTATCCCTTCTGTAACTGAGTTACAAATTTCGAAAAGATTAAGGCTATGACTTAAAGAAACTAAGAAATCGAATTCTTACTAATTTAACTTTTTTCTTGTTTACTCAGAATAAACATTGATCTTTTGCTATTGATTGGATCATTATAGTAACAATTATCAATTTGTATTACAGATAAAATATTGCGCTGTCGGGTATGGAAGTTTTTTGACAGATGATAAAAATAGATTCTGATTTGAACAATTTTAATTTCGTCATGAATCTTGCCGTTTCGAACATACCAGGGGGGCATTTGTGATCTGTCGTCGACTACAATTTTGAGCAGTCTATAATTTTTGTCCGCTCGTCTGGCAGCAGTAAGCCCAAACCGGGCAGGCATAACAGAGCATAAGGCGCAAAATAAATTTATACATGAGTAATTAGTTGTCAATAGATAAAATATTGTTCCTTGCAATTAGGGGGAACAGTTGGACCTAAAATCGCTGTGACAAGCCCCTAATAGCGAGAATAACGCAACACCACAGAATACTGAAGAATCAATTATCAGACGTGGCCTTCAGCATGTGGAACAGGCTCCGATTTTACCCTTCAAAACTTTCCTTTAAATACTATCGTCTTTGTACCTCATTTAAATAACAGCGAACTAGGGATTTATATTCTAGCAGGAAAATGGGAAGCGAGAAAGGCAGTAAAGTATATTAATGCAAAATAACTGGTTAGTTAAAGTGAAAGAATTCTTTATAAAATAAATATAACTTACCTTCTAAGAGAAGAATTCATAGCAACTTTACTTCCCTTTAAATAAAAAGAAAATTTGCTCTATAAGTTTCATTGAATTTTCTTTTTTACTGCATCCCATTTAAAGGGAAATGAATAATATCAAAATTTAGCAACGCAAACCACATTTTATCAAATAAGATAAACGATACTCTAATCCCAGAGGTGATAAATCATGAAAAAACGTTTATATGATTATTCATCTCTTTTTACATCGGTCGTGAAAAGTAAATATATTTCTGAGCGACTAGAAAAATTTTTTCAGTAACAGAAATCAATCTGTAGAAGCATATACAGTGAGGAAAAGATGAAAAAATCATTGTATCGTATTTTCGGAAAGATTTTTATTAATGGTTCTTAGAGATAATATCCAAGGCAGCTTCGGGAATGATTTTTATGTTCGCAACCGAGGAAAGAATAATGAATAAGGACCAATCATTGTTGCTTCTACAAAAGAATAAAAAACTCGAAAAAGCGGGAGTGAGGGTAAAATTACTGGTTTAGGGCTTTATTCGCAATGAAAGTAGCTTGCAAGTTTATTTATGAGTGGAGAGTTTTCCGGAAGTTTTGCTGCGAATCCTATGTTTATGTATTCTTAGAAGAATAAAAAAGAAGTTTCTCTTGCGGTTATTTGATGCTGGTAATTATTCTACGCAATAATGCGAAGTTCTTAAAAATAGATGACTTGATAGAAACATGCAAGAATTCCTTATGTCATATACTGTGGAGAAACTTTTAAAAGAATGTTTTAGTTCGGTAAATCTTACTTCCAGAGTTCTTTGTGTGATCACTTTTAAAATGTTTCTCAAGACTAAAATTGCGATGTTCTCATAACTGTATGAATTATAACAAAACTGAAAGCTTTTAAAATTTTTCACAAAATTAAAACTGTGATGTTCTCATACATGTATAAATTATAACAAAACTGAAAGCTTTTTAACTCGGGATTTAAAAGTAAAGTTCATGTAGGGATGTTGACATAGGATTTATTAGCTGACTGGATCGCAATGCTAAGATCATATTTGTGTGATGTTCTAACATTTAAACGATGAATTCATCAAAAATATTAGTGTGAGATTTTTACCAAGCTATATAATAATTGTATCATTACTAAATAAATATCTTCCTTTAACAATGAAGCTCCTCATTGCTAGTTAACAACTGCCAAAATAATGTATATGTTGAATAAACTACACAAATTATATATACCGAAAGCATATATACTTTTGTTTTCATACTTTCCTACTGAGAGACTTTATTGTCCTTTATTGTGTATATTTTACTTACATTGCACTATTACTGCGCCTCAAATACTCTGATGTGATCATCACATAACTTCCTTGAATGACCTATTAAATTACATGCATTTTTGCTGCGCTTCATTTAAACTTACTTCCTGGAATTATTCCAAAGAATAATGAATAAGGAATTCCTGGAATTAATTAATATTCCAAATTAATTAATTATTCTCTCAGGTCAGTTTAAAATCAAAAACTGCAGATTTGGAAATTAAATATCCCTGACACTTTTCGTGATACAGTAGTCAAAAGTCTTATAATTGTATTTTTTTTCAATAACGAATATGAAATTTTCCCAAACGTAAGTATAGGAACCGGAGATCGCATTAAAAATTATATTTTCTTGTTTGTTCAAAATTATATTTTTAAATTTTTCATTGTCACAACACGAATATTTTCATCATTTGAACCATTTCTGTAATTGTAAGTATATAACTAAGCCTAACGATAGAGAAAATAAAGGCCAGTTAAGGACTTTTAAACTGGGTAAAGGATTGAGCATGTACACATACTTTCAGTACTACTGATTGCAATAAAACTGGAACTGCACTGTATGTTATACCAGTCTCGTAGAACAGAATTTCAACGTACTGTAACTAATCGGTTTTTAGTTATACTAGATATATACGTACGTACGTACGTACGTAGAGACATCACGAAAAATCCATTTTAAGTCCAATCAGAATCCATTTTGCAATTAATTTTGGGATAAAGAGTCCTTTCTTATATCCATACGTACACACGTCACGTAAAATATAGTCAAAAGGGATTCGGCAACGGTCAAAATGTATATTTTTGTTGAAATATTATAATTGAAAATGTTTTGCGATTCCAAAACTACTTTACTTCGTACAAGGAAGTAACAAAACGATTACATCAGCAAACCCATTGCAAAGTAATAATATTTTAAGGGCAAAAATTAGGATGCATTATTTGTTGAGCGAAAGTGGTTCAAAAATATGATTGTTTGTGTGGAGGGGGTTGGTCTGTATGCGTGTAAAGACTTAGTTGCTCAAGAGAAGCTTCGAATAAAACGTAAAAACTGCGTTCATATGCCACAGCATGAGAATTTTCTATTTGTAGCAAAATTTTAAAGATTAAATTCAATGCTTTATAAACGTGCTTGCACTTTCATACGAAATCACCTGTTGCGTATTGACTCCGCCCTAAATAATTGATTTTTATCTTCTCAAAAAATTAAAAAAGGTAAATTAAAAGACAGGTACTATGCTATTATATGTTGAATTTACTAAAATGTTTCGGCTATTCTAGATAACTGAGAATTCATAGTCATCTAGTTAGTTACATAATTCATTTTCTAACTTTAGGCAAAAGGAACTTTTGGAACACTGGTTAAATTAACTTGTGCTCGTCAGCTGCTGAGCGGTAAAAGAGGTACTGCCGTCCATGGATTGGGTTCCAGTGAACGATCTGGCTGCATGGGCATTTTCGTGGTGTTATCCCATGTGGAAAGTTAATACGAGCTTGTTTCTTTTAAACGTCCCTCAAGGGATATCCCTTCTTTTCGGGTAATGCCTAGTAATCGTGGAGCACGTAATAAAGTTTAAAAAAATTGAGTAACTTTTGTCAAAGAGTACCATTACCATTCGCTACTATAGCTCATTATAAAGGATTTTGTAACGTGATCTTCGCTTACAGAAGACAGCTAAAGCTTCTAAAAATGTTATACTGAATTAGTGAAAATAATATACGCACTCACCAACATTTTTGAAGAAATTTTCTGATACAGCACAACTCTGTTTTTGGCATCCAACTGGATGTTTGAAACATTCACAAAAAATTATGAATGTGTTTTACAAAGAACTGCTTGAGGTATATTATTAAATATAGTATTTGCTGAAGTTTACTGATAATATATAGTTATTTTCGGGTCATACTTGAAATTGACGAGTCCCCTATCAGTTACTTGATTCGAAAATTGTGACCTATAATTTTCAGTTGTTTTTTTAATATATCAATTAAATATTAAATATTTAATTTAAAAAACCAATGTGTGTTTTTAGATTTAATTAGTAATACAACTAGTTGTTATCAAAAACGATTCTTATCTGATGAAGGAAATTTCTTAACATTAAAGAATTTCGGTAATTTTGCTTTCGGTAAAATGCAGAATTCAAAGAAAGTTTTATATTTTCCTGCTAATCAAATCGTTTCTGGGTGACTACAGAAGAACAGTTAAGAACCATGATATAAAATTCCACGTAGTATGCCGCATCACACAAGCACATTTGCGATTCGAAAACGATTGCAAATTAATATGCTATACATAATAATTAAAAAAAATTAAATGACAAAAGAGTTTTTTAAAAATTTAATAGACATTTACAAAGAAGAAATGTTGTCCTACAATTAAGGACATGATTTTGATAATTAACATCTGATCATCAATTTGTGCAAACACTGCAAACGTGATTTTCTAGAATACACCAAATATCATTTCCTAAATAACAAGGTAATTATGTTAACTAAAAAGCAATAGAATTTCAAAGCAAAGTATTGCCAAAAATATTTTAAAAGTGTAAAGTAGAGCTAAAAAAATTTGATTTTTACTTACTTGTACGAAGTAAAAAAGAAATATTGTAACAGCAAAAACTTTCATGTATCATATTTCAAAGAAAATATCCATTTGACCGCCATCGAATGCAATTTAACGATTTTTTTGCGTGTTATCGGTACGTAAGCACTGAATAAAGGACGCTCTTTCCTCCAAAAAATTATAAAACTTATTTAAAATGGATTCTGAAAAGATTTTTTTCGTGGGCACGTACGTACGCGTATGTAAGTAATTCGTATAACTAAAAAACGAGTATCCTCAGAACGTTGAAATTATGTATATAGGACTACTAAAACATGTAAATGCACACCTCCTATTTTAGTTCTAATCGGCCGCACCAAAAGTATATAAATATATATGTATATCCGCTGTGTTACTCGGCTCAGTGAGCTTAGTTTCGTTATTCTTAAACGTTGGTAAGCTGTAAATTTTTTGCTTTAGAAATGGTTGAATTATGTTGATCTTATCTTCTGGTTAAGGTTTTCCTGCCTTTAATTTACCTACATGGTATAGCTGTAGAATTATCAACAGTTTAAAAGTTGTTTAAATGCGGCTAAGCCTAATTCTTTTGGCCATAGCAGCAATATTTGTTTTTATTTGAAACTTAGCAAAACAGTGGATTTGTTGCCAATCTACAGAAAGCAAGCTTTGCACCAACAAAGATAACGCCTTCTTTTATTATTGAGAATTAAATTGTGCTTAATCCATTCTAGAATTTATTCGAGGAAAAGGGAGTTGAGGATTTACTTCGTAATTTGTAATATGAATATTTTGAGTTTTTATGTATTTTTGCCTTGTCGCGAAGTGAGAACTGAATTAACTGAATGAGAAATACTGAATCGTCTGTGAAAAACTGTTTCTTTTTCATTTGTTTGTTTAATTACTGTTATACATCGTTTTAGATTTATTATAGTATTCGAATAGAACATGTGGCAACGATTAGGTAATTCTTCAGATATAATTTTTGTGCATTCTGAGTTAAAACATGAATGAGATGTAACGCTGTTAAGTAATTTCCAGAGTATTCCTGTGGTAAACAAATATAGTGAATTTTAAAGAGTGCATTTATTCTATTGTTGTTTATGCACTAGCGACGAAGTAGCTCTAGTTCAATCCAATAAGTTTAAATGAAATGCAAAATGCGTATAACTTAATATTCCGTACAAGTAAGTCATGTGGTGCATACATCAGGCTTTTTTTGTTTTATCAAAACATTAAACTAAAAGTTGAAAACTTAAACAAGGATAACTACGCATTAATGATGAATTGATCAAAATTAAAAATTTTTAAATTGTACTGATTACATGTTTAGCGGCAGTGTTATCAGTTAAAGAAATCTGAATTCGTAAAATTCGGGAGAAAGAGAAAATTGATTTCAATAAAATACTTATATTAGTGAAACTCTAATACACTGTGAGAATTAATAAACAAAGGATTTTGCGCATTTTTTTAAAAATCAACCATAATTGTATGTAAAAATCTAAGTAGCTCTTCTTTCTGTTTAAGACAATAGGAATGCATATTTAACTATTCTAATATATTCCAAAATTAATATGTGCATAATTTTTATCTACAACAATTTTTTACTGAAAATAACAGCATCCTGCATGTGTTACGGAAAGCATTCTAACATAAAACTATGTAATATGCATTCTAACATAAAACTATGTAACTATAATTGCTTTCGTAATTGCAAGTTCTTTTTTAATATCTTTATTTCAAGATTTTTTAACAGTGATCAGCAGGCATCTTTAATTGCCCGCGAGATGCATGCAGCCTCCAAAAGCGGGTAGAGAATACATATAAGATATGTTTTCATTGGGAATACGGCTTTGCAAATGTTTCATGATTTAAGTTATTTGATGTTCGAGTTTATATTATTTTCACTGCCATTAAAAATTAATATGACTAAAGCACTAGCAAATCTATTAATATGACTAATTAATTTACAGCGTGATATAAATAGTATTAGAGATCTGAAGGTACAGATTTGATTAATTTTTATCCGCACTCATCACAAAAATTAAGTACGTTCATTGCTAAGTTTTGCACTAATCACTCTAATCGGGAATTCATTTATTATAAACTAGCCGCTGTGCGGCCAGCCTTCGTCTGGCTTTTAAGTGTACCGAAAAAATGCCTAAAGAGAACACCAAACATTAAATTTGAAAACTGCACAGAATTTTACTCTGCAGAACAATTTTATCGAAAAAGAAACAAACAACAACGGAAAAAAAATTCAGTTAAAAATGCATTACATATAAAAAGCATACAATGAAATAAACAATATCTCTTAATACAAATATTAATTATCCTAATAAATAAATTAACCAACTTCCTGCTGCCTTCTCTAGACAAACGTCCAGTATCCAAGAGAAACATTAAATTTAAAAACTGCACAGAATTATCGCCCTCATTTTTCCGGGCGGCAATAGTGCTGATATCAGCAACAATGGCTGCGTGCCATTGTTGTTCATATAATGAGAGAAAATCATCAATTTGATACTATTTAATAAAAAAAAAACTCATTCGAATTTTGAAAAATCGATGTGCACTGGCTCTTGTCTAGATGCATCCTGTGTACCAGATTTCATAGGCCTGGGTCTATTAGCTTACGCGCAGTACGAACGAAAGACACCTACACACACAGAAAGACTCGTCCTTTTAAATATAGATATATAAATTAATTAAACAATTTACCTTTGCAAAAAGAAACAATCTTTCAATTTCTTAAACTGTTCAATAGAGTGAAATCTCGCTTTGCTATAGCCCATTATGTCTTAAAATGACGCGATTTCGTCAGAAAACATAAAAATAAAAAAAAAAAAAATCTAATTCGAATTTCGAAAAACTCGCTTCGAGGTGCACTGGCTCATGCAAAAAAATCATGCAAAACTTTTCAATATCTTACAAACAGTGAAATAAGCAAAAAATAACATGAAAGAAACTCAAAAAACAAAACATTTCGCGCAGAATTTTACTCTGCAGAACAACTTTATCAAAAAAGAAATCAATAAAAATGTATTATATATATAAAAAATGACAATGAAATATGCAGTATCCCTTAATACAAATATTACTTATCCTAATAAATAAATTAACCAACTTCCCTTTGCAAAATCTTAAGAACTCAAATGGTATAAACAGATTAAGAACTTAAACAGATTAAAAAATATCATGCAAAACTTTTTTATAATTAAAATTATATATAATTAAAACATAATATTACAATGAAATAAGCAATATCCCTTGATACAAATGTTAATTATCCTAATAAAGTAATTAAACAATTTACCGTTGCAAAAAGAAACAACTTTTTAATTTCTTAAACTTTTCAGTCTCTTAAAAACAGTAACATAAGAAATACGATGAAAAATTGTTGCCAAACCGAAATTTTTAAAAGAATGAAACTATTCAAAATGATGCAATTTCATCAAAAATCTATCAACAACAATAAGAAAGGAAAATTGTTGCCAAAACTACATTTTAAAATATCTGAGATGTGAGAAGTGTATTCGGAAGCTTCATTTAAAAAATTTTAAAAAAATACAAAATATTATTATTTTTCCAAAATTCTTTTTTTAAAAGGAGTCGAAAGGATTAAAGTTCAACGTGTCCAAAAATCAAAGGAAAATAAACAGCACATTTTTTAAAATAAGTTTTTTTAAAAAAAATTCCGCTGAAAAGGTGTTAAGCTCACCTTCCTAAATAAATTCGTATTTAATCGATTTATTGAAATACGAAATTTATTTTAAGTTCGTAAAATAGCTAAGTGTCTACGCTTCACGACGATGTAAAAATGAAATGTATAGAGTGAAATCTCGCTTTCCTGTAGCCCATTATGTCTCAAAATGACGCGATTTGGTCACAAAACATAAAATAAAAAAATTCTAATTCGAATTTTGAAAAAATCGCTTCGAGGTGCACTGGCTCTTGTGTAGATACACCTATGTACCAAATTTCGTGGCCCTGGGTCTATTAGCTTACTCGCAACACGAACGAAAGACACACACACACACAGACTCTTTGTTTTATTATATGTAGAGATGAACAGCTTTGTTTCACAGTCGAAAATTAATAAGAAAAGAAGAACCCGATTGACAGACGAACATCATTCATGAAGATAATTTCTAGTTACTTTTTCTCTAAGTCTACAAATTCTATCAGAATAGAAACGCCATCAAGTGTCAGTCTGTAGTAGGAAATGAAGAACTTGTGCTGACATTACGTTATTTCTAAGCAGGAGAGATGAAAAATGAGCAGCGCCCTCGCCGGGACTCGAGCCACGGACCTCTCGAATACGCGTCGAGTGTGCTGATTATTACACCATGAAGGCATGCTAAGAACCCTTTTTAAGGGCGACTGAGTATTAGGGGACCCAGTAGCCAAATCCGGGTGGTAGAGAATCATCAACAGCCAACTTTTTAGTTCGGGCGCCAGTGTAAAGACATTAGGTATTTTTTGAATGCAGAAGAGATGAAAAATTAGCAATGCCCTAGCCGGGACTCGAACCACTGACCTCTCGCATACGCGACGAGTGTGCTGACCACTACACCACGAAGGCATGCTATGAAGGCGGGAAAATAGCTAATAAACTTGCTAATTATTTACACACAAACGAATGTAATTTAATTTATATGTTAAAGAAAAATTTAATAAATAAATTAAAGAATAACGGGATCAGAGAAATAGACTAAATTTTTATTATTTAATCTCAAGTAAATTTTTCTCTAAAATTTAATTAATTATTAAGTTTTGCCCCAGTTGAATCTTTTTCTCTAAAAACATAAAAAATTTCGCAATTTGTTTTTAGTTTAAATAAAAGTACTTTATTTAGTCATTACTTGTTGGAATAAATTGAAATTGGAATAAATGTCAGTCTGAAATATTAATATTTAGTTGTCAATACGTTTGAGTTACAAATTTGTAAGGAACGTATTGCAGGTACTAAACTTTAGATTTCACGTAAAATATTAATATAGATTTGATTTTTTTGCATCGTTGTTATTATTGTTTTTGTATGTATTAATAAATATTTAGTAACACAAATTTAAAATCTAATTCAATAGTTACTATTTTATTGATAAAATCTTTTCATTTCTGTTAAAAAATAAATTTAGAAAATAAACTGTCCATGAGTTGTTTTTAGATTATGCATTCGGCCGCATGCAGTTTGAGACAGCTGGCATAGTAAACCTATAATATAGGTTTCCTTGCCTTTTTAGTACACGTGGGGTGAAAGTTACCGTACAGTTGCAATCTATCGAGCATCTTATAACAATGGATATTTAAGACAATTAAGTCTTTTACTTTAAAAAAAAAATAATTAAATCATGTATTATATTCTGTAAGTTTATTATGACCTTTCTAACTGCTGGTAGCCTTTGAGAAAGAGATGTCTAACACATATTTCTAAAAAAATGTATCATGATCTAACTTTTAACAAAATTTAATTGTTCACCTGCTTTAACTAAGTTGATAGCACATGTTCAAGTAATTGCTAAAAAAATCTGTTTATTATTATTTTAGTAAGATAAATAGTAAAATAGTTAAAACTGGGGTTAAATGGGGATGATTTGGTAATCGCATGTGTTGTTTGCGTATCAGAAGTGAGTGATGTACAAAAAACTTGAAATCGATAGTTTTTTACTTCCTAATATTTGTAAGTTCTAAAATTTTCCTGGTGTTTTATACCTGGATTTGTGTACTTTTAATATATTGCCTTGATTTCTTTGACATATTTTAATATACACATATATATACTTTCTGACAGATATTACAAAAGTTATTCTATATATACGGCATTGCCGGTTAGAGGGTTAAAATAAACCTACATTTCAAAACGAATACATAATAATAATAGCACTAGAACATTTGACGGATATTGAGCCTATATGTCGCAGTAACTGAGCCGTACGCGTCGCGTTCAGGCTAAGATACTTGCAAAGCCCCAGGGGCACCTCACATGAATGACCGTAGTTTCCAACAGAGATATCAGGAGAACGAAGGAGAAGGCGAGTGAAAGACCCGACTTCGAGAAATCGAGTACATCAGCATTAGATAAGGCTACATTGAGCTGGAAAATATATTACTGAAGTAAGTTGAAATCAAATCATCTGAAAGTTTTCTAATTGTGAAGATATACGATTCGTCCAGGTGATCTAACGAAGGATCTACAGAAAATCCGTTTCATATAATAAATACAGGGGAAAATAAAATGAATGAAACGCTAAAACAAAATTGCAAATGCAAATTGAATACGCCGATTAAAAATTAAAAAATAATAAAGAGAACACAATTTATCAATAAACTAACTATCAGAGGGAAAACATTATGTACAGCAAAGGAAGGTGAAAACCATGCGAAAATTTTTAAAATTTTCTGAAGTTAGCGCTAAAAGGCTAGGAAGAAAAATAAGCGAGGAAGAACCGTATTATATTATAATAAAATGAAGCAGCATTTATGCCACGTAAAAAAGTGACAATGAAATATTTAGCTTAGTTAAGTTTAATTATGTTTTATATAGAAGGAATTTAACTGGCAAAAGTGACAAGAAATAATTATCCCCGTTTTCTCATATATCAAATATTGAAATTAAAAAATGTGTGGCAATTATTCTGCATATAAACATTCAAGAAATTGATTGGTAGAATATTTTATTTTATATTTTACTAAAAGCAATCCATTTCGTTCTGTCAGCTCTAAATTCAATCATCCAAACGAGAACTGAAAAATAACGCAACTAAGCATAAACGTTAAAGTGTGAAAGTTTTTCATTTAAATGATACGCATTGAAGGAGTAATAATCCATTCAAATCAAAAAGTAATTTAAAACGCAAATGTTGAATTCAAAAGATGGTTTGCAGTTGGAAGATTAAAATAAAATGTATAAAATATCTATCAAATCTTTTAGCAAACTAAGCAAAGAATACGAAGGAAATGAAGCGCATAAAAATGAACCAATATTGTATTTGTATCTTGTAAAACAAACAAAGACTGTTGAAACGATCTTGAGTTATTTCTCCCGATATTCGAGATGATATGCAATAAAAAGAGAATATTGCTTAATATAAAAAAGAATATCATATTTAAAATAATGGAACACATGAACCGGTCATATTAAATGCACAAATTCGTCGTGATGAATGATAAAACGAATGATCGCAAGGAAAGAATGAATGAAATACTGGGTAATTCGCGTGAATCAAAAGCCAATTGTTGTGCCTTTCCTATCGTGATGTTTCAGAACAAGAAGAATTTTCTAGAATAAAAGCAATTTCAATCGCGCTTGGGTTGAACTGATCCCTCTAAATTGAATCCCTTCCGGCTGGCTGGGTTGGTCCAGCCAGGCAGTAAACGTTTTGCCGCTGTACGCAAAACTTAGGCAAAAAATATAAAAGATCTTGATTGAATTAGGAGGCTGTAAAACCGATTCTGTTTTCTGCTTGTTTTGTACTTCTCTTCTATACAATTTCAGTCTTATTTTTAATTTATTTTATGGTACACATCAGGTTTTCATGTCTGACGGTGCAGAAAAAGTAATGGAAAAAAGAGCGACATTAAAATTAGCTAAAATTTAGCGGCTGATGAATAATTTGATCTGCACTGGCTGCTCAAACGTATCACACCACCATAGGAATAAAAAATTATGCTTCGTAAAATATGAATTTAATTTAGGAATAATTTTCATGTAGATTTCTTGCATACAATTAATATATAATGACATGTTTATTCGTAGTATGCTAATCGAGAGAAGTGAGGTACAAAGATAAGCAGAAAAGCAATAGTAAAGTATCTCTTCTCTTAGAAAGTGAACTAATGTGTTTTGGATTCTAAATTTAATAATTTATATTAACGAAATGCTTTAGTGGTTTCCTTTCATTTAAATCATAGCTGAAGAAAGGGATATATATATATATATATCTTCAAAGCATTTTTTGCAAATTGAAATGAAGTGTCAATTATCTGGGGTATTGATTAATCTTTGGGGTATTGATTTTCATCGTTAAAACCGTCACGAACTTTGACAAAAATATTTCTCCGATACTGTTGAATATAAAAAAAAATAAAATGAAATGAGAAAACATACTTAATTACTCGCAGCATAAATATTTCCAATACAGTGGGCTGATATAGTAGTTAGTGATGGCATATGCCGTACTGGTGAGCCCGGACTCGAATGCCGGGAAACAGCTTGTATAGTGTCTGTGCGGCAAGGGAGCGCTCGAAATATAAGGCGAATTGAAAGTTCTCTTGAGAGCTTGTTGGTAGAGGAACAGCTTTTGCAGAACTTCAGATCGCCGCTGGGGACTGTCTCAAAATTGGGGCGCAATCTGAAAGGTTAGGTTACTGCGGAAAAAAAAAAGACATTTCTATATCTCTCGTTCTAGTGGGCCAGTTGACGAAATTCAAATTGCGTTTTTCATTTCTCGAAAGCGCGGCTTAGGATATATATATTAGACTTATATATAGCCTTTTTTAATAGAGTTATTTTGACACAAAATCGGAATTTTCTGAAATGACATGCCAATGTTTTTTTTCCATATTTCGATTCTAAGACTCAAATTATGCCTAAATATTAAATTCTGTAAAATTTGAGCGAAATTTACGGAGAAATTTTAAAATTTATCTTGGCTCACAATTTTTCATTTTGGGCGAAGAATAATTCTTTTGGCGAACTTCTTAATTTATAGCAATCTATTTTTTCATTGTCTACAAGCGGGTAAAAGGTCAATGCATTCAAATAACTTTAACAAAATGCCTAAACCACATTTGGCGTTATTATCGCTTCTAACGAATATGCCAAATTTCAAAACGCGTCAATATGTAAATTCACGTATATCTTAGGCCGTTTTGGTTAAAAAAACTCTAAATTTCGCAAGTACGCTTAGAAATACATCTACTTTAAGATAATGTTAAAAATTTGAAAAGTTATAATTAAATTTTTTTTAACATTTATAAAAATTATTTAAAATTAAGTCATAAAAGTGGGCGAATTTTATTTGAAATGAACCTAAATTTCGAAATATGAAAGGAAGAATCAAATAAGTTTAATAAAAAAAAAGAGAGATTAACAAATATACACCAAATTCAATTAACATGGATGAGCTAAAATTCTGAGAGCTAATGTTTCAAAAACTACTCCTGCGATTTTTATAAAACTTGACAATTTAGCGTAATTTGAGACGTAGAATAGAAATATGAAAAAAACTTGGCATGTCATTTCAGAAAACGTCCCATTTTGTGTCAAAATACCTGTGTTAGAACAATGCTATATATAAGTCTAATACCTATCCTAAGTCGTGCTTTTGAGACATGAAAAACTCAAGTTGAATTTCGTCAATCGGCCCAGTAGAATAGCAGATACAGAATTGTGCCATTTTATTTTCGCAGTGTACACACACCAATACCTCAATCACCTGTAGTAGTGCAGAAGCTTCTCTTAGCTTCTACCTGTACCTACTCGCATAATTTATGATATACGCAATTAATTTGCAAGACATTATAATCCCTATAATTAAGCACTTTTCGTTATCCGATATGACCCTTTTTTCAGTATAATATACAGTAATTTAATATATTTCTAAAAATGCAAGTAAGCAATTAAGGCTGAAAGTTTGACATTCTCAAATACAGCCAATTCAGACACATTTTTCTTTTTTTAAATATATGCTCAACTCGGTAGTGTAATAAATTCAACTTGCACTCCTTCTTCTACACGGATTTCAAATGGAAATGCTCGTTGCTTTTGTGAGAACAAAAGATACACTTTCTAAAATTTCTTATTTGAAACTGATGATAAACAACTGAATATTATCAAGCTCATTTTTCGTGTTTTAAAATTATAATTTTTACTCATTTTAATTTAAATTAATTCAAACTTATTGTATAATATACTAATAATAATTGATTCACAATCTCTTACTTAATGAAAGTCTTACAGGAAATTCGCTTTTGCGAGAAAAAAAAGATACGCTTTCTAAAATTTCTCATTTGAAACTGATGATAAATAATCGAATGTTATCAATCTCATTTTTTGTCCTTTAAAAATATAATTTTTACTCATTTTAATATAAATTAAGTCAAACTTAGTGTATAACGTAGTAATAATAACTGATTCACCTCTTAATTAATGAGAGTCTTACAAGAAATTCGGAATTGTGTGGAAAGGATATAAAATGAACCAAAACTAATTTGAAAATAGTTGTTTATCTTTTGCAAGTTGACAAAAAATTAATTAATTAAAATATAAGATTATGCTAGGTTTAACTTAATATGTTAAGTTCGCTTCAAATGATATCATGACTTATGAATTTAAACAAGAAATGCAAATTTAGTGATTGAAAAGACTAAACAAAATGCTATAAAAATTTTCTAAATTATTTTCTCATATTTTTGGCTCTTATGTTATCAAACGACATAATTTCGTGAACACACCCAGCTAAAAAAAATGCACAACTTTATTAAATATTAAATTGAACGTCATATTAATTAATAAAACACTGAAATAATAACAAATAATTTGAAATTGCATTGAGAAATTACAATTAATCTCATCTGTGAATGTAAAAATATTAAATAAGTGCACAGAAACAATGGTCGCATATTACTTTGTGGTGTAGTAGTCAACACACTTGACGCGTATTCGAGAGGTCAGTGGTTCGACTCACGGCGAGAGCATTGCTCATTTTTTATGACCCCTGCTTTAAAAAAATACATAATGTCTCTACATATTGAACTAAATATAAGTTAATTATTTATACAAATAAATTACCAAATTAAATATACCTTTTCTATAACTGCTTGAAATTATTGATTATAATTATTCTTTTTGTTTCGTTTATTAGAGAATCATATATATATATTGTTGAAACAAATGAAATCACTTGTGAATAAGAAGTTACTTTTGGTGAAGACTTTAAATGTATACATTTTTGGAATTTAAAATATCGTAATTATTATATATTATAAAATAATTTTTGTTCGATAAAGTATTATAAATTACACTCATGTCGATAAATTAAGGATAATCCGGAGTCACGCGGAAATCGAACTCTAAAACAAATATATCACCTGCAAAATCACTACACACATCTTCAAGAATCATAAGCAAATTTCAGAAAGTAACCTGATGACACCGATGGTACGTCACAATGGCCAGAGTGTAAGAGACTGATATATAAGGAATACAGGCAAAGAAGTAAAATTGTTCGCAGGCACTTTATAAGCATTTCAGTGCAATAACCGAATAGTTATGACACAAAGGACGCATTTGGATGATTTTTTACGTGGTAGAATTATCGGCAGTCTGGGATGTGGGCGTACCCAAGTGGAAGTATCAGACGAACTTGGAATTGCCCAGATTGTCATCTCCAGGCTTTGGCAACAATTTCAAGATGATGGTAATGTGAGTAGACGTTACAGCACAGGTCGCCCCAGAGTTACAACGCCGAATGAGGACCGGTATTTGGCAGCTACTGCCAAAAGAAACAGGCGGAGCACAGCCTCAGACCTGTCTCGTCAGCTCTCTTCAGCCACTGGTACGACAATTTCAAGGCACACCGTGTACAGACGCTTAGGGCAGATTTGTCTATATGCTCGTAGACCTGTCAGATGCGTTTCACTTACTGCAACTCACTGTCGCTTGCGGTTAGCCTGCAGTAGGGAGCATGCATTGTGGACACCGCAACAGTGGGCTTGTGTGATGTTTTCCAACGAGTCCAGGTTTAGCTTGCAGTCTGATTCTCGCCGGACTTTCATATGGAGAACTCCAGGTACCCGTTACCACAAAGAAAACATCATTGAACGACACCGTTACGGTGGTGCAGGAGTGCTCGTTTGGGGTGGAATTATTCTGGGTTTCAGAACTGACCTGTATGTTCAAATTGGAACTATGGCAAGCCAAATCTATCTGGACGTCATTCTGGAACAACATATACGTTTGTTTCGGGGCGCCATGGGAGCACAATTTGTGTTTATGGATGACAACGCCCGTCCTCACCGTGCAAACATCGTGAGCGAATGCCTTCAATCGGAGAATATCACCCGTATGGACTGCCCAGCATTCTCACCGGACTTGAATCCAGTAGGGCACGTGTGGGACATGCTTGGCCAACGAGTTGCAACCCGTCAGCCTCCTCCTACATGTCTACCGGAACTTCGGAGAGCATTGCTTTTTGAGTGGTGTAATATCCCCCAAGATCAGATCGATAATTTGATACTCAGCATGCCTAGGCGTTGTACGGACTGTATTGCATCGTCTGGGAGACATACAATGTATTAACAATCATACCAACCATGTAATATTGGTTTTTTGTAAATAGGTTTTCTTTTGTAATTTTCTCCAGGGAGAAAAAATCGCTAATTTTTTTAATAATATCAAACATATAGCATCTTTTTTTGCTCTTTACCTTTTTTTCATAAATAAGTTTTACAAATAAGTCAAATTTGTTTTGCTTCTAACTCTTCCTTTGCCTGATTTTGCATTATCTTTAATTTATCGACATGAGTGTAGATTATAAATATTGACAGTTAAAGAGTTTATAATACATAACACTTATGTAATACTCACGTCGAAAATTCACATGTCATTTTTATATTTCACATGAGTAACGGTAGTTAGAATCTCTGCGCCGCTTTTTAATAATTAGTAGCTTCCGTTTTTGTCTTACCAGTTAAAATTTCTAATATTATTCCGTCAAAGTACGAAAACGGTATTTTATAAATATACCTCCAAATTTTAACAAACTTCTAAAACTATTGTTCTTGAAACCGTTGCCCTTATCAGAAAGCATTTAAATTCATCAAAACTTCTCAAACATGAAAATAACTTAATTACACACGACCCTTTATTACTTATAATGTTAACTTCAGTTGTAAGAACTTTATTTTATGCTAATCAATTATTTTTTAGTTTTACTTTTCTTTCCCTCCTGATTTCAGTTCCCTGCCCTCCTGTAAATTTGTAATGATGTAGATGCTAAAGGTGTTTCAGAAGCAGTATTTAAGCTGCGTTTCTTGAGTTCGAAAAGGGTAGTAGCCAACTTGGTGCCAAGTTCATGCTGCGCTTTCGAATTTAGCTTATTAGTCGGTGTTAGACACCTTTTGTTTTTACTGATATTTCTCGGCTCGGCTTTGATGTGTGCAGCCGATTGAGCGTTAGTTAAGCTAAGGAACCAGTCGTTAGCTATCTTAAATTAATGTGCATTTTAGATTGTTACTTTTTGTTAATTTAGTTAGCCACAAGTGGTGGTGAGCACCAAGTGCGTACATCTGTTCATTTTAGTTAAAATAAAACGTTATTTAAAACCTTCTGCAGTATTTATTCTTCAAGACATAGAGAGAATTCGCTACTTCATCTTCTACGTTGTCTACATTGTATGCTACCTAAAGGAGCTTTATACAGTAACAAATGAATTGGTCCTAATCATAGCCAGAAAGACTG
>KK117280.1:749386-823144 GCA_000611955.2 Stegodyphus mimosarum | reverse complement strand
ATAATATATTAAGAAAAACAAACACATAAATAAAAAATAATAAAAATTAACTGAATTATAAATTAACTAAAATGAATTAATCTGTAAAAATTAATCTTTATTGAACTCTAAACATATTATATACAGCACATTATTACATTATTATTACATATTTACATTATTACACACTGTTTCCAACTAAATTCTCTCTTTATATATAATTAATGCAGCCATAATAAAATTTTATGAAGTTGGAAAAATCGAAATAAATCCAGCAACAAATTTGTATTAAAAGAATAAATAAAGGTTGATTCAGCCAAGCTCTTTCCTCAAAGGGCTAGACTAATAAATTTTGTCAGTCATTTTTCTCACTTCTCAAACCGCAAATAGAAATCGTTATATAAATCAATAAATTAATTACCGTCTCACAGAAATCTGTCTCCGGAAGTCTTTTATCTTTTACAATTAAATGAATAATAATGTTAAGTGGTCCTAATTTTTAAGTCAGAAACAAGAATTAATTTATAGAAAAATTGGCAATTTGAATGATTTAATTATTTACACAACAGTATAAGTAATTAATTGATTCAAGTTAAACGAAAGATAAAAAATAAAGAATAAGCAATAAATAAATATAAATATTTTTTTTAAATTTAATTCCTTTAATATATATATGTGTGTGTGTGTGTGCTTTCAATTTTTGGAGGTACCTAAAATATTTTTATTATTAATTCAGTGTCTTGTATAATTTTAAGGTTATGGTAATATAATAAAGCTGCCAGTAAACGTTTCTTATCATAAGATGGCTTTACCTCTAATTAATAACTTACGAGTCTAAAGACTATAATACAGCTTTTTCTATTTGTAGTAATTTATACATTCTTTTATTGATTCTTTATTTTTTATATTTTTAACTCCTATTGACTAACGTGAGAGTCCTGAAGACTATAAGCTTTTCCCATTTTCAATAACTTCTGCATTATTTTATTGATTCTTTTTTTTCATCTTACAAGGATTCTTTTGACTGCATTTTTAATTTCATTTTGCAAACATTTTGTTGACTCCATTTATAATTTGCAGTATCATTAATTTGCACAAAATAGTTTATTGATTATTCCGTCACTTGTTTTTCTTTTACTTTCTTTTGCCTGTTTAGTTTTAATTTTAACTTAATCAATATTTACCAAATTAAGCCTTAGCAGTGTTATGCGCGGGAAATGTTTTTTTCACTTCTTATTACATACTGTTTCCAACTGAAGTTTCTCTTTATATAAATACATATAAAAGAGAGGGAGAGATTGATATTGATACACACAATAAATATTTGTTGTTGTTATTGTGACTTATCTTACTTGTCTGTCAGTAATATCAGAACAAGCCCACGAAATTCATCACGGCAAGGAGTGCAATATGGGCCTGTCGTTGACAACAGCCTTGAGCACAATTCAGGTGGCAGTACAACTTTACTCTTTTCCGCCCTAGTTTCGCTGGAGAGTACTCCAGGGGGACAGGTCAGAGGGTCTTTACCCTACTACCAGCATCTCGGGAAGACTTTCGGATCATAGCATATTTAGAGTACCCTCATGCGGCATGCATTTACGAACAACCATGCCTTCCTCAGGACGCGAACCCAGGTCCTTCTGTACAGGAGTCAGCGTCGTGCGCTGCACATAAATATTTCATCATCACTAATCAATATTAGTTTCTTATTTGCAACTTTAACATCATTTCTATTAAAATTACCTCTAATAATAATAATAATAATAATAATAATAATATTTTCAACCGGTAGATACATTTCCTTGAAAGCTTTCATTTCGCAAAAAATATGACTTTCATTTTTATGTTTTTAACTACAATCATATCTTTCTAATATGTTTGATAACATTATTCCCCAAAATTTTATTCTTTCAACTTTTCACATAACGAATGGTCTCAGTTACTGTTTACCTTCTTATAACATATTTTTTTCATTTATTTGATATGGAGATCCTGTAAACTAGGGCAAAATAGCTTTCACCTTCAGAAAGAAGGCCTTATTTCAGAATTTCTTGAAATGCATTTAAAACATTTTCCCTAAAATAAATTTTGGACAAAAATTTTAGTCTTTTTTGTATTCATATTTATCTTAATGTTTTATATTATTTTATCGTATTCTGAATTTTATCTCTAATTGTTATAATTCTTTTCACATAGGAATGAAAAATAAACCAAAAGCTAAACGCTAAACGCTTTACAGGTTTCTTCCATTCTTTAAATATTTCATTTTCTTCTGTATAGGTAATTTTTAAAATAAAACGTTAAAATATTATCTGAAGTTTTTTTAGCTATCTCTTAGAGACTTGAACAGTTTCTCTACTGTAATATATTTATTTGCACAATATTTTTAAAACAATTTATTATTTTACGCAAATGATTTTTCTTTTAATGGTTTAATTTGTATCTTAAAATATCGATAGTTAATGCTGTATGTTTAAATGCTACGTGGACTAATTTAAATGGAAATGGAACACGCCAATTTAAAGTTTAAAATTAGGCAAAACAATCAAATTCTGATTAATATACATCTTAACAAAATTTTAATCGATCTGATTTCGAAGAAGATAAAACACAGGCATTCACAGTATCACAGGGTACAATCAGTAGTTATGCTTCAAACTACTAAGAACTTTAAACACAATACAAGCAAAGCGCATGTAAAAGACGAAGCTCTCAATACTCAGAAGGCGCTCTGAAATAACAACCCACAACTACAATTACTCAGTCGCCAAACTCGTTGCCAGCTTGGCAATATCCCGCCAAATTAGCGAGATAGCCATTTACTCAGGCTATGTTAAATAGACTTGGTCCTGTATTCTTATTTTTCCAGCACAGCATCATTTTTGTGAGCTTTTCATTTTACATTTTAGAGAAAAATACAAAATATTTTACAGATAATTTCACTAACATTATTTATCTTTGTACAAAATTCGTAGCAATATGTAAACTTAGTGCCTAAAATTTTGGTTAAAATTTCTGTCATCTATACAGCATCCACGGAAAACCTCTGTGAAGAAAATAGTGTAATACATTTCATCTTTAATAATTGGGAATTTCCATTCAGTGGGGCTTTGATAAAGGTTTCTTTCAAGCAATTAATTTTAGATGTTTCTGTTATAAAAACATTTGCAAATTTACTCTCGCAAAGAATTAGTAAATTGTAATTAGCATCAGCGTAAACCATTATATACTCACCTACTCAATTCTATATGAATTTTTCTACGTAGAAATAGTACCTTATCTTAAACTGAATTTCCTGACATTAATTAAAGGCAAAATCGAATTCTCTGTGCAACAAATTCAGAATTAGAAAGAACCTGTGGATGATTAACTATTTTTTAAAACGCTAAGCATTTTTCTAAATAAATGGAACTACTTAATATACTTAAATATTGCAAATAATATCAAAAGTAATGTGAATATTAATATTATTAAAAGAAGCGACTTAATAAGACATTAATAATAAAATTTAAAAAGGAGTTAATTCACAATTCGCAATCATTTTTATTTTATAAACAGTTCAAGAAATGTCATTAAATAAAATTACACAAAAAACTGAACAGCAGAATGTTATTGGAGAATTCATCTGAAAGAAAACAGCCTTCATTAGCAAATTTACTTAATAGCAAAAAAAATATATTTTGATAATTCAAGATAAAATAAAGGTGAAACTTAACTGAGGAGACAAAATTCAAATAAAAGAAAACGATTATGAAAATTGTACTTCAATTAATGGGTTCGTAAATTGAATTGAAATAACAGTCTGAACTATTGGTTTCGCAATACTTCTGTAAAACAAGTAAATTCGTTCTCTTTCTAGTCTATGCTGGAATGTGTATATTATTTTTGCAGCTGCGGAGACACTTTAATATTGCTGCCTAAAGTTGGATACAACATATATACATATATATGATACTTTCTTACGTATTCGTAAATAGCATTCTGTGACATATCCATGTAAAAAAATCGTCCAAAAAAGAGTAATATCTAAAGAGTTTCGCATTCCTGAAATAGATCCATCAAAAATGATATCTGTGCTACGGAAATGCATACGGAAGAAACGTCATTTCAAATACTATTTAGATCTAGATTATTACGTCTTTTCTGAAGTTTTTTTTCTTATGGGTTTCTACTTCCCAAAGTTCTTTTTTTATTTGTATTTCGTTTTGATCTTTCTGCTTTGAAAATCCATTCACAAACATCTTTCTCTTTTAAACAGATGTCGTCTGCCTTTCCATTGTAAATTCTTTTTTATTTTCAAATTCCTCGTTTTCAAACATAACGATACAAAGGTATGTTAGTATATAATTAGTCGAAATAAGGAATTAAAATGTATTAGTACTAAATTTTTACTTTTCGATTTTTAGTTTTCATATTTTCAAAAGAATAGCTTTCAATCAAATATGTTGAGTACAAATGTCTTAAAGCTGAAACAAGGAGTCGATGGAAAGCTTTTAAAATTGTTGACATCTTCTACTACCGCTAAATGTCAGCAGGTAGTCATTTTTGATAAAATCTTTTGTTCCCATGCGAGCTGAATCATTTCTATGCAATGTCTTCTGTTGAATTACTTCCAAACTGCCATTATAGGGTGCCATGCTTCCCTTCATCTAGGACTTTATTTGCAAAGATGTAAACATGCATGACACAATAGGCTTCGAATGTGTTTATGAACGTTGGTCCGTTGGTTGGATTAGAGAAGTGATGTATGGTGGAAGAAACAAATCTTGTATATTTTCATGCAAAGTTGTGAGAGCTTCGGTATCATGTCCTGGAGCATTATTGAGAATTAACGGAAATTTTAAACTCAGGTTTTGCTGTTATGTTTGAATTCTTTTACGAGTGAATTTTTAAACTGATTATACGTACGCTTAACGTACGCTTAAATTTTCAAGTTGGTGGAATAAAATGGACACCTGAGTTTACTGTATTAGGTTTTTTGCAGCAGGAGACATAAACGTATGCATGCCCTCTCCGAGATTCAAACTTCAGACCTTCCGATTGTTAGTCGGATCTGCGTTCCAGTTACATCACGAAGGCACATCGTAATGAGAGAGAAAAAAATCTTAGAACAAAACTTGATTGAAATAAAAAAATGGTTTAGGACTTACGGTTAAGAATCTATTTACAGGTAGATCACAGAAACCAAATATCGCTATTTTGCAATTATTGTGTCAATACAGATAAGTAACATTTACTGTGCTATGAGTCCCTGAACGGGTATTCTTTCAGGCGCATTGAAGTTTATTAATAACTAGCTGTTATCCCCCATGCGTTGCAACGATACTAAAAGGAAAAACGTGTTTGTGTTTTAATTCAGTTTATCGAAATGCTTTTGGATACACATTATTTCTCGTTTTTCCATCCAGTTTCGGGCAATTTCACAGTTTCCAGCGCCCAGCACATTCCTGGTGTTTCATTCTTAAATTTGACTGCTCTCAGATAGATGCATAATTTATCCATCTTTCTAACAACCACATATGGATGAAGATTATATTCAAAACAGCATCGTAAAGGAATGCACCACGTTTTAAAGCAGCGTGCAGTGTTCGTCTGGATCGAACAGTACGTACTTGAACGATTTCCAGTCTTGCTTTCCGTTGCCCGTAGTTCGTCTGGGACAATCTGTTTCACACGTACGCGCTTAGATAGCGCGTACTAGAACGTTTTTCAGTCTTGTTTTCCGATGCTCATTTGTTTCTGGAGCTTGTGATGCTTTTTTTTCGTGCTTAAGGTGTAAGTCGATCAACGATTTTCGTCTGGGTGGCATAATTGATTTCATAGCGAAAGTAATACTTCGTGAAGAGTATTACAATTCACTGTTAAAAAGCAACGAAAATGCTTCTGATGCTATAATGTAGATGTTAATGCGTTCGAGTTAATACGTGAAAAATTAAATATTTTCCACTTTGCTGAATAATAACATAGTTCACAATATTTTAATTTGGGCAGTTTTAGCACATTTCTCTTAAACAGCCGAGCTTGTTTATTAAATTAGAGACGAATTTGTATAACTGCGTTTTCCGAAGTGGAAAGAATTTTTTTATATCGCCGAGTTTTCTAATTAAATTGGAAACATATTATATCTTACGCTTTGTAGATGTGCAACACAAAGCTTTTAAATCGCTGAGTTTTTTCTAATCAAAAGTTCGTCAAATTTCCGAGTGTGACTGGTGTTTGAGGAACATTGCGTAAACAGTGACCTCCCTCTTGTTTGAAGTCCGAGTACTGTGAGTTTCATAAATATCGGAGTTAAACTGTACATTTGTATGAAAGACAAGCAAGCAGACATTCACTTAAATATAGAGAGATCTTCGCATATATATATTTCCATACCTTTTTTTATTTAGATTCTACTATCTACTTTCATATGATTCTAAAGACTACCTCGGCAGATTTATTTATCTTTAGTTATTTTTCTTATTTACTAAAAGTATCTATAACTACACACATGCACTATCTGCTTGAACGAATTTTAATAAATGCAAAAACGCTTTAATAGTATTGATGTCTATATTTTCCGGCTTCCAAACGTTAAGCAACAAACGTAAAATTGATGATAAGTCAAAACGCATGCAAGCAAAGTGGACGAAACTTGATGAAAATATTTAACCTCTTTTAACTTAAAAACACAAAATATCATACAGATTCTTTATATTTTATGATATCAACAGGAACATAAAAATCTGCTAGATTAGAGTTTGGCGAACAAATTATATACCAAAAAAAACTCTCAATAGTGAGGATGGTTTCCACCGGACAGCAGTACAGGGTTTACTGCTTTGAACCCTGTACAGCTATGAACTGCAGTACAGGGTTTGATGTCTCATGCCGTTTATAAGGTTGTAAATAAGGTGCTTAGATAGCAATGCCCACTGATCAAGTAAAGCTGTTTTAAAATCATCACCTGAAGTTTGAGAAGGGAGTTAGAGGCCAGCAACACTCCTTTCTAGAGCATTCCACATATGCTGAATGGGATTAAGAGCAGAAAAGCGTGGTAGCTTTTCCACTGACCTGTAATTTCTTCTTTAAGAAATCTGAGCAAGAGGATAGCAGCGTGAGAGAGGGTATTATTATCTGCTTGCCAAATAAGGTATCGACAGCTGTTGATGCATATTATCGAACAATAGGATCAAGTACGTCATATTCTTACATCTAACCATTGAGAGCTCCATGGGGCAGCAGATACAGGTTTGTGTGTCCACCTAAAGATACTCCTCCCTATACAAGAATAATACTTCCTGTATTGGTATCCCTTTCTTGAATGTTAGAAATAATATATGGAATGTTTGCTGCTGTCAATATATAAACAAGGCGAGAATCACTCTGTAAGGCTAAGCGAGGCTCGGCGGAAGATGACGTCAGATAAGAGGGACGCACAATGCCTGTCGTCAGTGCCACCAGCAAGGCACACTTTAAGGAGAGAGAAAAACTTTTATGACTTGATTAAAATTTAAAACAAAATGGTTTAGGACTTACAGTTATGAATCTGTTTACAGGTGGATCATAGAAATACAGACCATCCACAGACCTCTTTCATCTTTCCTCTTTCAACTTTCATCTTACAACTTACCTCTTTCATCTTCCTCTTTACGTCTTACCTCTTTCATTTTACATCTTTCCTCCTCTTTCATATTTTCATCTACAGACCTCTTTCATGTAGCCTTCTTCGAGAAGCTGAATCAGTAGTTGGAAATTGGTTCGACAACCAGGCGTATCACGAAATGGCTGACATTTAGTTATCTTTGCAACGTCAGTCTGTCGTCGACTTGCTTCTAATCGGACTATGGCCCTATAACGAAACACTGCTGGCAAATATCGCCACAAACTTATTTTTACACTTTGGCTACCTCCACATTTATCGCTGTTCATTCAAGAACGAATCCTTAATAAACATCTGGTTTTTAATCTAATCATGTTTAGGTAAAGCGATTACAGTGTTATTCTTTTGTATAGCTGTTCCATGTAGCTGGTTTTAATCATAACAAGACCAAATTTCAAGACTTTGCAAAGATGATTTACCGCGATATTTCAATTTGTTTTCAACTTTTGGAACCAGTTTATAATGAAATAAAATACTTAACATTTTAATTGAAAGCTACTATTAAAATTTATTTGTACAATATATAAATATCAGTTTCTAACGTATGTATGACAAATTTAGATCTATGTGTAAAACAAGAAACACTGACTCATTACTGCGTTCTTACTTCTGTTAAAAATTATTAAAACTAAAATGTAAGTTATGTTAATGTGGAAAAATAACAAATTTGTAATTTTTCATTCATATATGTGATAACGTTTTAAACGCATCCTGATTTGACCCATCATTCAATTAAGGGATTTATAAGATTCTTGTGTTAATTGTCCAAAAATCAAAACTTCCACCTTTTAATAATTAAACGAGTCTACCTAAACCAATTATTTAAGTTCGAAAAGAGTTTCGCGATCTTGCTTTTGCAGACTAAAACAAACAAATGAGGCCTATCTTTTAAAACGTGTATGATTTATTTCACTTTAATTACAGCGAAGCACTCGAGGGCTATCTGCCTAAGCATAGAACTATAATTGCATTAAAAATATGTTTTTTTGAGAGGAATTATGTTTTATATAAAAATGCATTTGAATATGGAAAATATGTCAGATTTATCTACTTTAAAGAGATGTCTTCAGGAAATTTTTGAAAAAATCATTACGTTATGTTTACGTTATGTTAATGTGTAATAGTCCTTTCAAACTCCAGAAAAGACAGTGCTGATTTCAGCCATTCAACCTCTTATGGTTTTATGTCAGTTATATTCGTTTAACTGGAAAAATAACTGAAATCATTGCTTTTTATATTTCCTCTAAGATAGGATTAAGTCTCTTATACGTCCTCCCTTCTGATTAAGAGGAGTGTATCATAGAAAATAAATAAGACATATATTAAAGAAAGAAGTATAAATAAGGGATAGTTTAAAACGTATGAAAATAAATAAGGCATGTTTAAATATCCTGTGTCTTCTATTTACATGGATACTAAATCTTTAAGAATAATAGGTTAGTCTTCAGTGTGTTAGTAATTGTATTTAATTCATAAATAAAGATTATGATAGATATATTTAGCCCCATATAATGCATTCCTTCCATCTGGAATCAAAATCAAAATCGGAATGTATATTGTTGAATATTATGCCTTTACATAAATATGAAATAGTATTTAGTAGCACTGCTAGAACACTGACTATTGCAACTTTTAGCGAATGTCAAGAAATGCATAAATTAGAAAGTCAGAACTCGAATTTAAATGATTTTATAATGACAATCATATCCACTGATGTGCATTAGTTTGAGCACAGTCAGTCAATGTTTAATAGCTTTGAGCACGCTCATGTTTAGATAGATCATTAGAAGTTCGCTGTTATCTTCAGTAAAGAGTATCGCATGTTAACTCGGTGTTTGGAAGTCACTAATGATGCCTCCATACATAGTAATCGACGTTACATTCTCCTATCGCTTCACTACAGTTTGCAATGTTTTAGTCACGCCTCATTCGAGTATTGTCATTCGTATTTTGCACTATTTGATATAATCTGTTCCTTGTCTAAGTGATCACACCGTGTGCTATAATTTGTGGATCTTTGTCATTAATTCAGGGCGCATGTTGATGAGAGGTCATAATTAGAGAAACGCTGCTCACATACTTGAAGGTACTGACAGAGTAATTTTACTATGCATTCAACTACTCTGTAGTTGTAAGACGCATACTTCACATATTGCAACGTTTGTTTTCAACGTGTTTTGTAGAAAAGTGATTTCAAAATTCTTTTATAGTAAGCCACCGCAGAAGAACAAGAACTAGAATACAGTAACTAGCAATATATGAAAAGTAGGCATTCTGTAGAATAACAAATGCTATTTAGGCAAAGTATGAAAATAAAACAATATGATAAGGCTGTTATTTGAAAGACCTGAATTCCTCAAAAGCATAAGTAGATGTTATTTTGAAAAAATAATGAAAGACAATCATTAAACACATTTATTCGAAATATATAAAAATGAAGACTGTACTCATTAGAAAAAAACAATGCGTGACATGTATACAATGAGGATGCATTTCGCCATTTGCCAATTTGTCATTTATAATTCTATAGAATGCTTAGGAAATTTAAGAAACTTAAATAGTTTCATACATTGACGGCCGGTTTTGGCAAATGTCTAGGGATTTTGTAAAATATATAAATGTCGGCAGCATACATATTATAAACTGAAAACACATTCTCATATAGTATCACTAAGCTACGAAAAATGAGCTAAGATTATAACTTAAAAAGGGCATTAATTTGCTACTTTAATGTCTTGCCTAAATGATAGTAATTAACGTTATTTACGTTAGAAATTAATTTTTCATAACTCTTCTTTTTATATCAGGTTCTATCTCCCTGCATAATAATTTAGTGTCCACAATGTATGTATAAAAAATACAAATTGCTTAAAATCTTACAGGTAATTTAAAAATTAATAAAAGCAAAGTTAAAATACTGATGCGAACATTACCCGACTTCTTTATACGCCTATTAAATTATACACATTTTTGGTTGCATTTCATTTAAATTTATTTCCCTGGATTAATCTAATTTAATTAAATAATCCCTCAAGGGTAGTTGAAAAAGACATGAAATATTGCAAATTTTGAAATAAATATATAAGCCAATTTTTATTGTACGGGAATCAAGATTCTTGTTTCTGTTATTTTTTCGTAACCATGATGAAATTCTCAAATATTTAAGTATAGAAACAAGGAGACCGCATCAAAAATTAGATTTCGTTATTTCTCCAAAGTAATTTTTTTAAATTTTAAATTGCCAAAACATGAATGTTTTCATCATCTAAAATAGTTCTGTAATTAGTAGCATGAGTCTATGACAAATGATTGCGGAAATAAAGGCCGCGTAAGGATTGTTTATGCCAGTTAAAGTGGATGGGTATGATTTTGGTGCTGCCAGTTTCAGTAAGAAGGGCCGGTGTACAGCTAGATGTTATATCGGTCCATATACAAAATGCCAACGTTCTACGACTAATCCGTTTTGAGTGATGTTAGATGCATACATACGAATATAATACATCACGCAAAAGTCCATTTTGAATCCATTTTACAATTCGTTTTGGAATAAAATAAATAAAGATTGTTTTAAATTTCCTTTATTCTGTCCATAAATACAGAAATTTAAGGAGTCCTTTATTCTTTCAGGCAAAAAAATAGTGAAAATAGATTCGGGAATGGCAAACCCAAAATATTTTGAGAGTATAATACTTCTTTGTACAAAATATAAGGAATAAAATGTATAAAGAATTGAATAAATAAAGCTTTGTTTTCAAGCAAATGAACAAAAAGAGTTCAATTAATAAAGATATGTATTCAATGAAATGTAAAATAGTGTTTCGTCATGAAAAATTTCTGATCTTGCAATTAAAAAAATCTATTAATTTAAATTCATGCGCGTCTGTTTGTTTGTTTGTTTACTTGTGGCATCATCTCCTCCAGAACGAAGGGGAGCTTGTTTCTTGCTTGGAAAGAATGAACTGATTTCATTCATATTGAAATGTTTCTATACATTTACTTATCAGGTGTATATAGAACTCATAAATTTTGCTTTGGTCGTAGCTAGCATTAATTTAATGTACAGAGTACATTAAATTAATAGTTCCTTTCATTTTCAGTTCTTCAGTACACACATCTTACAAATATTGCGTTGACCGCTGAACGGTCACTTGTTTGCCCGCTAATTGTATTTAGTTTCTGTTATTGAAGACGCCAAATATATTTGTTAATTTTTGCTTACTCAAATTGTTTAGAAAGCAGTCAAAGAAATGTAATTATGAAATTAACATGTTATTGATCGTAACAATATGTTAAAGATAATTATTGTTAAACTAGCACATTATATATACTTACGAAAATATTTATTATGAAGCGTATGTTTGACCCAGATGAATTTATCATATCGTGTATTGAATAGATAAGAGTATGATTTAAATATCTGTCACTGAAATAATTAGAACACTAAAGAAAACAATAGTTTCTAATAGAAAAACAGAAAAACGAAACAACCAAAGGTTAAAGAAATCATTTCATTAAGCAAATACTATTAACATTATGATAGGCACTATTTGGTAACTCGTCTACCTAACTTATTAGCTATTTATTTTGAGAGCCCTTAAGAAATACTAAAAATCAAATTAGCCTCTGGAGGGATGTTACCATTACATGGTAGCAAGAAAAATGCACCGAAAGAGGAAGGTTGGGAATGAGAGGGGAGAAGGGCTTAAGCGAACATTTGCGTTCATGACATTTTCATCCACAGCTTTTTTCATTAAGGAAATCCTTTTGTCCTTTCCATTAAGGTAATCTTTTTATGATTATGTCGCGGCACTGAAAGATCGTCTCTATCGAATTTGGAATTCACCCAAAGTAGTTTTATTTCTCTCAAGTACTTTTCTTTGAGGAAACGCAGCTTCTGACTCCTCGAATTAAGACTGTTAGAATTACGGTCGTTTAGGATTTCGTGAATGATTTGAGTTGAATTTATTTTAAAGTTTCTATAAAAAACAAATATTTGACGAATTTTTATAACCGATTTCAAACAAATCTCGGGGATTAAGTTCTTTACAAAAGACGTTAGTCAGAATTGTTTTGAAGCAAGCATACATTTATTTATTTTTCTTTTTAATAAAAAGGAATTTCCTCGAAGTAGCCTTCTTGAAAATAAAAACAAGATATTTCATTATAATTCAAAATATATGTAATTCAACACAGAATTTTGAGTTATTTTTGCTGTTTGTCAAAATTAAATGTAAAAGTCAGTTTATACTTTCAAGTAAACATTTCACATTTATAATAATTTTACGTCAGTAAAAGCTGAGATAAAAATTTTCTTTCTCTCTCTCTCTCATATACACTCTATTGAAAAACCATATACGCGCCCGAAAAGAATTCAGTCACCACCACTAAGAAACTCGGCAGTAGTATTGTGTTCGAGGCAAACAAATCATCATATACTTGGGCGAAAAAAGCGTTTTGTTTATGTGTAGCAGTACAAAGAATGTAAAAGTCAGTAGGTGATAAAGCCACCTTTGGCAGTTATACAAGCCGGCATTCGGTTGGGCATGAAGTCTTTTAAGTTGCCAATGTCCCTCTGAGTTAGACTGCGCCACAAATGGAGCAACTGGTGAGAGAATTGGGACGTATTTGCACACGGTTGAATTTGCCTCCCCAAAATATCTCAAACATATTCGATAGGCGGTTGGTCTGGAGACTTGGCAGGTCTGTCGAGGACATTAACATGTCAAAGATATTGCTAGTAAAGTCTTGCTGTATATGACGGAGCGATTTTCTGCTGGAAAATAGAATCTGGGAGACCTGCTAGCATGGCCAATACGTTCGGCTGCAAAATGTCGTCAACGTACCTTCGAGCAGTCAGAGTACCTCGCAGCAGACTGATGGTGAACGGATCCCAGCTGATTGCTCCCCCAGACTGTTACACTCTGTGTTATGGTTGTGTGTCGCACGGCAGCAAATGGTACGTTGGACCCTCTCTGTTTCCAGACACGTAAGCGGCGGTCATCAGCAAAGTGTAATTCGTCGCTAAAGATCACATTTCTCCAATCGGATACTGTCCATCTTGAGCGAGAGCTCCAACATGTAAGACCTAATGGAGCGGGAATGGCAAGCACCTCAATGGACTTCGAGATCTGAGCCCAGCTTCACCTAGTCGTCTGCGAAACGTGTTACTTGATATCTCGGGATCCCTGCGAGTTGGCAAATGACTTTGATTCCATAATCGCATAAGTGTTGGTGCCGTGGTAGAAGTTCTTCTAATTGCGCCAATATATCGCAAATTGTTGGTCCAGGGACGTCCCGGCTAACTATGCCTTTTGCTGAGCCATTATTTCCAACAACGGATAATGATACTATCGCTTCGATCAATCTGCCGGCCAATCCGCCCATTCGACCAACCGGCTTCTTTTAGCCCTATGCTGCGACGCTCTCAAAGTTTGACAACAGTTCATTATTTAACAACGAGTAAGTCTTAAATGCCTCTTTCCTTACAATGTCGTAAGTACAGACCGTCAACGCGGTTGTAAATGCGTCACTCGCCGCATCTCCCTTTTACATTCTACCAGCTGAGCACTTTAGACACAGGATGTATAGCTTCCCAGTGCTAATCACTTACATAACTCGCGAAACCATATTTAAATGCCGCGTTTAGAAGTTGTGGCTGAAACTGTTCTGGGTACGTATATTTTTTTGCATTAGAGTGTATGTATACGTATATGTATAAATTAGAAATAAATTATAATTTACATCCTAGAAGCGAAATATTTTGAATAAAAAATTTTACATTAAAATTGTTTTCTTTAAAAAACACTAAGTAACAAGTGATCTGTGTTTAATTTAAGAATTGTATAACGATAATTAATTGCTTAGTGTCCAGAGCTCTTCAGGGAAATCCAGCAGAAAAATGTTTTCGCTATACGACAAAACTCCAAAGACATTTCAGTAAATAAAGTGGCTTAAAAACTAAATTATAAATAAATGAAATGAAATAAATAATAAAATAAAAAGCATTAGTGGAAATTTGTAATCGAATCACTTTTGAAAACATTACCATACCCATTCCGTATCTGGAAATTTTGCGCCACATTAGGTGACATCAATAAGTCGCCAAAATTATCCCCAGCTTGGCGATGTCTTGCCAATTTAGAGAGGTAGCCATTTACCTAAAATATTTTTGTTAAATAGACTTGTCACCGTTACCTTATTTTTCTAGCAAAGCTTTACTCTCTTCGGACGTTTAACTCTGAAGAATTCCTTAATTACAGAGATTTCAAAGGGTTTTCTGAACTTTTGGTGAATTCATTAGATTACCTTGAATGCACAATGCACTACGTAGTCAACCTCTGCACATTTAGTGTATTTCTGTATGGTAAATTCAAAATAATTTAATAATTTTATTCTTTTAAAGTTTGAAATAATATTGAGAACTGCCGAGCGAAATGTTTGCTTTGCAGTATTTTTTAAATGAACTAAAGGTGAAATATCAATTTAGAAAAAGATATCTAATGTTAAAACATTAAATATGCATTTATTGAAAAAATAATTATTATTCTATTTATTAAATAAAAGCTTTTCAAAAGACATGTTTTCGCAGTAAATAAACATAACTGAATTCTAGATAGAACGCAAAACTGCAAAAGGCCAACAAATCTCTTTCAGAGTATTATATCAAAAAAATATGTTATAGATGCAATTAAAAGCCTTATACTTAACATAATTCGTCGAAGAAATATAGCTGTTAATTATAAAGAGTGAACAGGAATTTATTTAAATTCCGTTGCTTCCAATTACGACATAGAACTAAAATATTATATATATATATTCAGAATGAGAGTATTTTCCATGTGGATACGGTAATTTTACTTGCAAGAGCAATTTTTGTTTTACAGATTTTAAATGACTTTGCAAATAAAAGACATAAAATAAATTGTATTGTTTCTAAATGATTTACACCTCTACCTTGTGCACATACATTCAATTTTATAAAGCTTTATAAAGCAAATACTTTCAAAATGTTATATGAAAGGTATTAATGTGTTAAATATAAAACATTTGTGTTTTACATATGTCGAATATCTAATTTGAAAGTTCCTTTCTAATTCTGAATATCTTGTTTCAAAGTTTCTTCGCTTTGAAAGAATAAAAGCTGCCAATAAAATATTTTAATTTTGTGCGAAGAAAAACATTAGTAAATATACATGCAATTTAAATATTTACGGACGTTTATTTTTTCATTTTCAAGAATACACGTAGTTTCATTCTTTAAAATAAGCGAGTGATAAGTAAACGTATGTAATGTTTTCAAAGAGGTGTAAATGAAGGGCAGTTTTAGCTAAACTAAAATGCTAATAACTCCAAATTAGAGTTATTTTTTCAATTTTTTAAATTTATTTCAGCTCTCCTGCTATTTTTATCTCTTTTTTTATTAGTCCAAAGGGATTTAGTCCCGAAGGACTATTACTTTCGTTTTGCGATTTTGCGTTGATTCACTCTGAATGCCCGATTCACTTTTCAAATTGTTGCCACTAAATGTTATCGCTCTGCATTAAAGTTTAAAAAATGAAAAATCTGCATAAATGTATGCATGTTTTTTTTTTTTTTTTTTGACGTAGCTTTCTCTTCAAAAATCGTCTGCGTGCGTTGCACGGGAAAATAAAAAGGAATTTTAATTACAGTTCTAAATAAATAGCCAAATAAATGTGAAATTCGTAACAATATTCTCTAAAACTTTAACGAATTTTTCATTAACAAACTCAAAGATTTCAAAGCCAGCAATACCAACGTTGTACAGAAAAACATTTTTATCTCCAGCGCGTGAGAGCGTGTACCGAAATTTCTAAAGATATGCTCAATTTAAAATTATTTTGCGATATTGCTGTTGAACTGAATTTTATGGTTTAAGTGCGAAGAACATGGTATTTAACAAATAAAGGTAACACACAAAATGTTAAATAAACGTCCCTTTGGACGTAATTTAAAATCTGAAACATTTCAGATTTTTTTTTACTTTTTCTATCTCAATATTATGTGTCCTTTCTCCATAAAAATATAGGATAATTCATGGGCATATTTCTCTCTGTTAAGAACAAATATTTTATGAAAACTGAAAGCTGAAAATGCTTTAATACGTAGTGGTTGAAAGACATATGAAGTTGCATTGATTTTACCTTCAGCACTTCGAGCAAAATCAATACTTTAGATTTTTCAAACTAGATTGATCAGAAGATTTAGATAATTGCAATGTAATTGACGTGGATTGAACATTCGAACATCTGCGTAATTTCAAAATCAGGCCATTTTGTAACTGCTTCAGGGTTGATAAATAAAAGAGTGGGAATTAGGGCTTTCCGTCAAACACTGAAAGGAGCATAGCAATGGACACTTAACGAATTCCATTTTCTCATTTGTAATTACAATCAGATCTCACATTGATATTTTAACGGATGCGAGAAACATTAAGAAAACAAGTTAAATTTCCGAAGTAATAAAACATAACTCGTGAGGATAAGAGTGGGTTTTCGCACTTTCTTAGAATTTTGAGACTGGATATCTTTGGGTAACTATTTTTTAAGTTCTAGTTTTGAAATCAACAGATATATAAATAAAAATTAATTTTCTGTCTTGTTATAAAAAATATTAAACAAACAAATTTTGAACTAGGAATTTCTCAGTACGTAAGCAAATGAATATCACGTGCCCATCTAATAATTTTAAATCTAAAAGAAGTTAGCAGTTTTCAGATAACAGGGCAAAACATTATACAGATATGACAATAAAAAAGTAGGTATACTTTCGAAATTCATGCTTCATCAGCAGGATTTAAGCTCCATTTCATTAAAGACTTAAAAAGCATAAGAAAAATTTTAATTAAATGTATTAAATCCTTGAAAATACTTTTACTTAAGTTTCATATTAAACCCTTGTGATTAAATTGAAAATTATTAAGCAGTATTAAATTTTCCTTTTATAATATAATTTGTTTTATAAAGTGCTGTTAAAATTCATTATATTGTCAATAAATAATAAATAACCACCGATGGCTTTTCAAAAATATATATTGCATTCACTATGTTATATGCATTGCAATGAAATATATGTATTGTAATTCAAATGACGTTTAAGAAAATGTATGTTACAATGGATATTCCAGTTTGCATAGAATATATATCAGCCAGAAAATTAGTTGCATTTCAAGGGCAAGGAAAATGTATGCTTTAGGGCAAATCCGAAACTATGAAGAAAACAGGATTTATTGCCGAGTATAGGGCGCAATACGAATTTATGGGCATGATGTTATAAGGTACTTCGTCCCTCCTTCAAGCGTGCCTTCGCCGTGTAACAATAGTACACTTGGCGCGTACTGGAGAGGTCCGGGCGAGGGTATTGCTAATTGTTCATGTCTTCTGCTTCAAAATAATCTAATGCCTTTCTTGTGGCGCCCGAACCAAAAGGTGGTGCATGATGATCCGTCAGTACTTGGCAACTGAGTTCCCTAATCTCCAGTCGTCCTATGAAATGGTATTTTCTTTCTCCTTTCCGAATGCCTTCATGGTGTAACGGACGGTTAGCACACTGGGTGCGTATTCGAGAGGTCCAGATTCAACTCTGGCGAGGGCATTGCACATATTTCATGTCTCCTGCTTCAAAGTAACCTAATGTCTCTACAATGTACGAAAAAAATAAAAGCAGCGAGAAAACTATTATTTATTTAAACATTTCATCAAGGTTTGGAAATAAATATGAAATAACAGCCTAAAGCAATCCTTTCATAGCCTGAGTACAGTAACTTGGCTTTATCTGTGATAGTTGCTGCAGATTTGGGACTAAATTTTGTTAGAATATCATACAATCTGCATAACTTTTAAATGATGCTTTCGAGTTGCTTACGCGTCCCTAGTTTATTGTGCTAAAATTTATTGATTCTATGTGCCTGCAAGTGCGAAAAATTCAACTGAGACAAGCACCAGAACTAGAATCTTTAGAGAAAAAAGCAAAATATTTTAATGAAATTCGTTGTATGAATGCATACTTATTTCAAGTCCGATTGTAGTGAAAAGTTATTTAATTTCTATTTTTGAAGCAAAGAATTATTAAATATCAGTAATTATAAATTACGTTGGGCCTGCGAGTTGTCCGAAATAACTAAATGATAAAGGCAGGCAATATAATTATATATCCTACCGTACAGTACCAAAGAAACTAATTGCGTTCACATGATAATAAATTTTTAGGTAATTGTATTTTTTTAATTGTAACTATAGCAACCGGTACTCATCATAAAATCTAAAACCGAGCTAGCTCCTAATCAACAGGTCAATACAAAACGTTTCTTTGAAGCTGATCGCTCGCTGTCATAATACAAGAAACAAATGGCTGTCTAGACTTCTAGATTCATCATCATGAATAATTTTTTTTCAAGCATTTGACGAACGGAGTTTTAAATAGCATTAAACATGAATGGATAAGGACGAACAATTATTTTTGCTACATCGCTGAGGGCAGCCAAGTGAAAGTCAATCTCAGGCTTCGTGTCTCAGCAAAAAGTCAAAACGGTGCAAAAAGGTTCTTTACTCACTGTTTAGGAAGAGTGGAAAAGTTCATAGTAATGCTTCCAATAATGGATTGCCACTTCATGAATGATGGATTTATAGAGGTCTACTTATAACGTCTTCTCATGAAAAAGAGGCTGGAAAAACGAAAGAACTTTCTTCTGAATTCTTTTAACATAAACGAAGAAACAGTTCTTCATAGCAAAAGCCCTCTCGCCACTCAGCAAAGAGCAAAACCAGTCAGAAGGGACATTTATACCAATTTGTAGCTCCAACGAAATAGAATAAACACTGATGAACTAAAATAATGAACGAGACTATTTACTAACCGTCTTCTATCATGCTTGTGAAAGAATATTTGTTCAGAAACAAAGAAAACGAGACAGTCTTCAAAGATATCGGAAGACGATGAAGTTTCTCTCTAACAGACAGAGCCATGTTTTTTCTATACATGAAGCAATTTTGGTTTCGCAAAATCCTTTGGCTGTTTACAACGTAGTTAAAACTTTGGAATAGCAAATTCTAATCAGACATAAAAATGTGTTTTCCCCTCAATGTTTTATGAAGGAAATTTGGCATTTTATAATTTTCTTTCCTGATAATTACCACGCGCGAAATATTAAGGCCCCGAGTTGTAGAAATTCAATTTTTGAATAATAAATGCTCATTTCAAACAGGGAAAGCATTTCTCATATCATCAAAACAGAAGACAAAACACAACAGTGTAAAACATAAAATTAGCTAGCAAAAAACATCACTAAATTTACGCCAAAATGTAAGGTTGTTTATTTTAACGTTTAATTTTATGTTCCCTTATCATGCGTGTCAAGCATATTGTTTAAAAGTTCTTTTAAAAACATGACGAATGGAAACATTCTTATTAAAAGCATAAACTGTATATGTATAATATAAAAGAATATTATTTTCAAAAATATACTTTTAATTAAAAACAATTAATCTATAAAAGAGTATTCCTACATTTCTTAATTTCCAATCTCGTCAAAATAAATTACTTTATAAAAATATTTCATTAAAATTTCTTTATTCCTATAACACAAAAAAGCAGTTAATGTAAGATATATTTCATCCAAAAGAATTAAAAACAGGTTTGATTTTAGAAGAAAACTTAATTCGTAAAAGAAATAGCTCGTCCAAAATACTTGAAACAGAAAAGCTCTGTGTAATTAAAATATTTCCTCTCCTACATTTAAGGCAGAAATCCCTCCCAGTAGAAATATTTCGTTAAATATAATTAAAGTAGAAACGTATTGTCTCATTTATTATTAGAAAGCAGGGAGATAGCATTAGCATATTTAAGTAGATCAATCTCAGTTATCTCAAATTCTAAGGCGTTAGTAGAAAATAACGATCTATTCTAATAGAATTAAAAGAGAAGTGAAATCTGTAGAAAATTTTATTCTATGCCAATACAAAATTTTAATCTTTCTGATTTCTTAATGTATTATATTATCATCTAATCTCTATTTATTCCATTAATTAACTATAGTAATTAACTATAAAATGCATTAATGGAAGTGCTTAGTGAAGTAGTTCCATTGAAAGCAGACTATTACAATTCTCTGAAATGTATTCGCTTAAAAACATTTTTTTTGGTATTTATTTAACCAACAGAAACTTCTTCATGACATGCAATAAAATTTGCTAAAATGATTTTATAATTTGTAGAGATTAATTTGTTATTACGCCTAGTTGCATAATTTCAGCAAATTTAAAATTGACATTTTAAATCCTTCTTTTCATTTTGTTGTCTGTGGTGCGTTTAGTTTATTTTATATTATAAAAAATCTGATGTGTACACCACATGATTTCCTTGTACTGAATAATAAATTATACGCATTTTGCATTTCATTTACACTTATTGGATTGAATTAAATCTACTTCGTCGATAGGGCATGAACCACTATAGAATAAATGAACTCTTTTAAATTGACTGTATTTGTTTACCATAGCGACACTCTGGCGCTAGGCTCACTTAACAGCGTTACATATCACTCATTTTATAACTCAGAATGCACAAAAAGTATGTATATCATCTGAAGAATCATTTAATCGCTGCCACACGTTCTATTCAAATGCTAAATCTAAAACATGTGTGAAAGAAATTAAACAAACAAACAAAAAAAGAAACCGTTTTTCACAAACGATTTAGCATTTCTCATTCATTTAATTCAGATCTTGCTTCGCAACAAAGCAAAAATACATAAAAATTCATAATATATCATTAAAACTCAATTAAAATCACGAAGTAAATTTTAGCAGAAGGTTAACATCTACATGTTATAACAGTCCTATATACAAAATTTCAACGTCTTGAGGCTACTCGTTTTTGAGTCATGCGAGATACATAAGCACGTACGCACAGACGCCACGAAAAAAATCTCTTCGGAGTCCATTTCAAAACAGTTTTATAATTTTTTTCGAGAAAACGTGTCCTTTATTAGTCCTTACGTACATATGTTATTCAAAAAATTGTTAAATTACATTCGATATCGGTCAAAATCGATATTTTCGTTAAAATATGATACCCGAAATTTTCTCGATTACAATACTTCCTTTTTACTTCGTACAAGGAAGTAAAAATACGAAGAGAAAAGTGAAAAATATCTCAGATCTGAAAAAAATGGGAAACAATTATATGAAATCTTTTAAAAGATAAACATTTCTTTAAAAAACTAGCGAAAAGTATCTTTAAAACAAAAAACTACGTTTTTGTTTTGAAACACTGGCACCTCTAATAAATTAATAATTTAATATTTAACAGGCATTTAATTTTTTTTCCACAGACTTCAGTGCTGTGTTCATATCGAAGGAATTTTCCAATTCCAGTGTAAGAGGATTAAGTTTCTGATAAAATAAATAATTTTCTAATTTTTAATTTGAAAATACAAAATAGTAATAATCTTTCACCGATCAGACCAAAAAGAGGTGTTTTTATTAAAATGGGTTTTCGTATGGATGAAGGTAATTAATTAAGTATTTAGTGGACTCTATAATTAGTTTTAAAATTTTTAAATCTTTAATAAAAAGATGTGTTAGCAATTTTCTCTAGTATTTTTTAATTACTAAATCTTGTTCAAATTAAGATAGATAACTTGCATAATTACTTCGGACTTATAAATAGTTCTGATAGCAGTGCAGACACCGAGTTTTATAATTTTTCGACCCTAGGAGAATATCTGCGGAACGGCTTTCCAGGACATGGTGAGGTCTTCAAGATCGAAATTTTGCAAACGAGTTTTGGCTTTAGCGTTCTGTCAATATATCTTCTCCATACACATCGGACAATTTGTTTCTTGCTTGAACATCATGTTACCTTTTCGATAGCAAAAATGTAAAATATGCTTTTCACTCTCCGTAGTTGAAAGGGCACCAGCCAAATACTACTACTTAGAATCAAACAAACGTCTTCACAAACAAGCCTTACTGTATTATCTGTCAAAATGTGTAATGATTATGCGACTTAAGTGTGATGTTGGCTGCAAGAAAATGCAATTAAGCCCTTTGTTGCGAAAAAACGAAATTACTTTCCGAACAAACCAATATTTATTTTTATATATGATTTTATTAATTTCAATCAATGTTGGATTTCATCCTTCTCCATCAAAGGAATTATTTAAAGAGATATCAATGAAGCATAGCGCGCAAGGATAAATATTACCGCATCATGCATTATAAAAAACAAATCGTCGGCTATTACGTCCTTAATTCAGTGTTTAAACTTGTGTTTATCTCAACTGACTTAAAATTATTCGTTCCTTGTCCTTACGTATTGTAGTACGGAAAAATTTGTGATTTCAATAATTTTCCTTTGCATCATGGGAAAAGTGTTTGAGAATTGTGTGACTCAAAATCTTTCCAATTTCTATGACATGTCCAAAACATTTTGATTATGAGCTTTAGCTTTCAAATGGCCACTTAAGTCATTAATTGGGATTTGGAATGCTATTTCGATAAAATCATGTATTAATTTATAATTAGCGCGTCATTTGCTGTATAAGAACATTAAAATTCTTTAGCAAAATTTTTTCCTTTATACTACAAAATGATTTCCCTCTCAAGAACATTCTGTCATCATCAGTTGTGTTACAGAATATGCTTCAAATTTTTCACTTTAGACTATATCTCTGTAATTAGGATTATATTGAAATTCAACGAATATTTCCTATAGCTAGGTATCTATTTGCCATTCAGAATTTATTTTATTTTATTCATATATTTATTTCGGATTTTGTTGGCAAACGTAAGGATTTCTTCTCTGAGGTAAGACATTTGAAATGTTAAGTTTTTCAGAGTTTTCAGAGTTTCAGAAATATTATTACTTAAAGTTTCTGTTACCCAGACATATTTTAGATCTTCTGTTCGTTCCGATTTTGTAAATAATGAAAACTGCTAATTTTCAACAATGCTTTCTTTATCATGGCCCTATTAATGTTTCTTTAGCTTATCCATTCATTATCGTTTATTTATCTCATCATTTATAAATGCTTTCTCTATTTCACTTTCTTTTACCATCATATATCTATTTCCTTTTCAAATTACTCTCAAGCAAAATACTGTTACAAAATGCCTAGCTGCGGTAAGATAGCTTCCCTGCAAGGCGAGTTTAGGGTTCTTAGAAAATTAAAAAGGGTAGGCAGGGTTGCCATATTTGGTGAGAAATCGACCATTTGGCGAAAAAATTGGAGATATACTATAGACGGATGGAGAATCTTCTAGAACGAGTTCTTATCGGTTTGGAGCAGAATGTTCTCGAAAGCAGCCCAAAAGCTATAGCAACCCTGCTAGTACGCTGAGTATAGAGTCAATCGCGAGTCTATCGAGTGTCTCGAAGCCTATCGAGTTGATGGTCAGTGGTACATCGAGGTGGTACATCGAGAGTGTGCATCGTCGAGGCTATCGTCGAGTGCGTCGGAAGTTGTAGCGTGGAGAGTCTCGAGAGTACGTAGAGTTCCGAAAACGACAGCGAACAGAGTCGGGAGAACTTACCTAGTGCTGTTCCGTGAAGCTGTCTTCACGTTATATATAGCCTGATAGCTGTGTTGCTGACTGTTTCAGCGTGTTTGTTGTAGTTTTTCGAGGACTGTAAACGTGTTGTTGGAGCTGTCCTCAATAATGCTGACTAATAAACTGTGTTTTCCTTCTTCATCAAGTGTTGTTGTTAATCACTCCAAATACACATAGCCGTACAAAAACGGAACGCTTATACTTTTGTTTCGCAAAGAACGTCCAGCTCCAGTTTAGGATTGTGCACCTAAATAGACAAACAAATAAACTTTTTCTTGTATAAAAAATGCACGTTTTGGGGGCTCTACCTTATTTCTCAGGCAGTATTTTAACAATTTCATGTCTCCATTAATGTACTCAATTTTCAACAATAAATGCTAATATTAAAGAAATAGAATGAAAAGAAAATAATTATATTTTAAACAGATTTTAAAGTTACTAATATTAGGCTATCAGGACTTAGCATTCTGTGTGTATTCTTTGAGAACATAGTAAATTCTGTAAAGGGTTCTTATCCTTACGTTCTAAGTCCTGAACTGGAACAGGGAGCGGAAGGTACGCTATGTTCTGATGTAACTGCTGGGCTGGAGAATAACTGCACGTGAAGGGATTTGAAATCCTTTTTTATTCAATCACTATTAATAACAAACCTCCCAATTCGGGAGAGATACAGAACGTAACAGACCACACTTTGGTCAAACTTAACAATCAAATAAATTTAAATGAATTAAAATAGAACTTAAATTAAACGTTGCTTCGCAGAGCAATTCGCGGAAGTTGGCCTCTACCGAAAAGGGTGCGTAGCAAGGTATACTAAATACTACCGCACTTTAATTTATTTTACAATGCAATCACGTAGTAAGCACTATGGCTTATAAATTTAAACTGCTAGCTGGTCAGGCGAACGTTGAGCAGCGTGACCGTGATCTGAGGCAAAGCTCTCACACACCGAGAGGTTTCTACCTCTGTCTTAAATAGTGCTTGGCTGAACTTCAAAAATTAGCATAAGCTAAAAACGCGCGCTTCTTCTGACAGGAAGTTGAAGCAGAGAGGAGATAGAAAAGATTTAAATTAAAATAAACTTGGTTAGTTTAACTAAAACCTTACAAGGCATTCAGATTAGTTGGTTTTGAAAATGTATTTCTAGTATTAAAGTTTAATTTGTTAGAAAAGTTAATGTTACTAATATTAGGCATACTACAGATTTGTTTTCTTGGAGCTAATGTAGTACAAAACGTCCAGTCAGAATCAACGTATATTTAAAACCCACATTGTTCAATTTGAATTACATTGTTCTTCCTGGGCTAAAGCAGCATTAAAGAATTTTCTTTTGTATTACCCTGGTTTAAATTTCATAAAGATTCCCAGAATTTTTATTTACTCATGAAAGAAGAAAATTCATGTTGCCTTTGGATTCACTTTTTTTAAATTCTGGTACTGGACGTCAGCTGGTTTTAGAGTATATCTGAAATTTCGATTTAAGGACAGTAAGCCATATTTGTCTCACACTAAGCAATTAAAACTTTAATTCCAGCAGAACTGCCTTTAAATAACATTTAGGGTGGTGATCAAGACATGTTTCCACTTATTTCACGATTTCATTTTTAATTTAAGCAATTTATCGACTTTTCATTCCTTCATTTTTTACTTTCCTTTTTCTTATCTTTTATTTGCAACTTAAACGATTTATATTATCAATAAATGGTAATCTTGAAATTGGCTGTAGATTTAGTACCAAATTCATTAAAATAGTTTATCATTTCTATCATCTTTTCAGACTTTGAAACATATCTTTACACAGAGAAAATGATAGGAGTTAATACTTCCAATGACAGGTTATAAGGTATTTCTCCCGTCTTCCCAGCATGCCTTCATGGTACACTCAGTTCGCATTCGAGAGGTTCGAGTCCCGCTGAGGGGATTGCTCATATTTCATGACTCCTGTTTAAAAAAAAACGTTCTATTGACGCCACAAGGTTAGTTTAATATTCCATTATTATTTGTCGTAAGAAGGAAATAATGCCTACATTTTAAAATTTTCCTTATTTTCGTGGTAACTTGCGTCAGATAAAAATAAGGTATACAATTTTGCATATATATATATGTTCGTAGCTATTATGTTAAGACTGTGGTTTGCTTTGCTGTAACAGCAATCTTTTATATATTTTATGAAGTTTTTTAATTCTTTTTGTCATGGAAAAAGGTTTAGTTTTCCAACAAAAGCTGTCTGTTCAAAACGCTCCGTGACTGGGTTAATGAAAACTAGCAAAAACTTTGGAGCAAGATTCGCTGGTTTCATCTGATGGTTCAGATGTTCTGTTTCCTCCCCCCTACTTACGTACAACTCACGAAACGTTCATACAACAATATGAAGGTATAACAAAGCCCCTTGTTTGGAATCTTATTCAACTTGCATGTCACCGAGGCTTGAATGCCAGGTACACTGCGGGAGGGAAAAAAAAGATAGTTCTATACCTCTCGTTCTACTCAACCGATTGATGAAATTCAAATTACGTTTTTCTTGTCTCGAAAACACGACTTAGGATATGAATTGGATTTTTATATAGCATTACTCTAATATTCGTATTTGGACAGAAAATCGGACGTTTCTGAAATGACATGCCATTTTGTTTTCATATTTCGATGCTACGACACAAATAATGCCTAAATATAAAATACTGTAAAATTTAGTGCAAAATTTATGGAGAAATTCAAAAATTTCGCTTGGCCCTTTTCTTTTGAGTTTGCATCAAGAATAATTCACTTGGCAAAATTCTTAATTTATAGCAACCTATTTCCCTTTCCTTTTTTCCATTGTAAACGAGCGGAAAAAAAAGTCATCGTTCATACATTCAATTAATTTCAGACGTGCGTAAACCACATTCGACGTTATTATTGCTTATAATAAATAAGGCATATTTCAAAACGCGCCAGTATGTAAATTACAAATACATCAAATTTAATACACTCACGTTTGTGAAAATTGCAACACCAAGAAGGAATCGTCATAATTGAATGCAATTTAATACACAGTTGAGTGGTAGTGGTACAAATAAATGATTAAATGTTCAAAGCAAACAAACAAGAACAAGAGATCAGATCAGTATTTTGTGTGGCCACCACGCGCCGCAATAAGTGCTGCCACACGACGTGGCATGGAGTCAAACACAGTTTGAATGTCTGACTGAGGAAGAGCATTCCATATCGTTTGTACGCGTACCCAAAGTTCGTCTGCAGACGCAACAGGACGAGGATCACGAGCAAGACGCCGACCAATGACATCCCACACATGTTCAATTGGCGACATATCCGGGGAACACGCAGGCCAAGGAAGAAGCTGTACCTGCTGCGCTGCAAAGAAGGATTTAACAATCCGAGCAGTATGAGGGCGGGCATTGTCCTGTAGAAATACAGCGCCTGGCAAGCTCTGAAGGAAGGGAACAGCTTCGAGCTGTAGAACTTCACGGATACACCGGTTGCTGTTCAGATTGCCCACAATTCGTACCAATTGAGATCGTCTATGATATGCTATGGCGCCCCAGACCATAACTCCGGGTGTTCGTCCACTGTGGCGTTCGATAATGCACTCCGGAAGGTGGCGTTCACCGGCATAGCGTCTGACACGAATGCGGCCATCATGGTACCACAAATTAAAGCGGGATTCGTCAGAAAACACGACATGCTGCCAATCAGCACGCCAGTCTCTATGCTGATTGGCCCATTGTAGCCGCAGGCGGCGATGGTCGTGCGTTAGGGGGATCCTGTATAAAGGAGTCCGTGCGCGCAGTCCACACTGCAGCAGACGTCTACGAATTGATGAAGCACACAATGAAACACCTGTAGCTATTGACCACAGTGCTGCCAATTGTCTAGAGGAAGCTGTACGGTCCGTCCGCGCCATGCGGACCAGGTGTCTATCATCGCGAGCTGACGTCACATTTCGGGGTCCACTCCCGGATTTCCGAGTTGTCCGACACTCGTCCGTCCACTGCTTCCAAACGCGCATCACTGTGCTGCTGTTACGCTGCACACGAGAGGCTACTGCACGATACGACAATCCAGCTTCACGAAGGCCGATGATTCTCCCTCGTTCAAACTCTGTAAGTTGTTCAAATCTCGCTCTCTTTCGTCGACGAGGCATAAGTACAGATTGAGTTAACGTTTACCACTAGCAGATAACCACCGATAACCATACACGCTTCGCTACAGCCGTCTATTTATTCGGATCCATCAGCCGTTCAGAGGGCGCTGCTCAGCATACGCATGCGATACGGATTTGCAATTCTAATCATTTGCATATCATGCGCTACTTTGCATTTCCTGAAAATTTCAGCTCACTCGCGTAAGTCCTTCATGGTGTTGCAATTTTCACAAACGTGAGTGTATTAGGTTAAAAATTTTATATTTATAATTCAAAGTTTTTTTTAAAAAAATTATTTTAAAATACAAATTTTGGAAACAAACCTAAAAAATAGAATTTTTTTTATTTGGAATGAAACTAAATTTTGAAATGTCAAAGGAAGAATCAAATAAGCTTAATAAAAAAATAGATATTAACCAATATATACCAAATTCAATTAACATAAAGAAGCTAAAATTTTGAGAGCTCATTTTTTAAAAAGTATTTGTGCATTTTTTACAAAACTTGACAGATTGGCCAAATTTGAGGCGTAGAATCGGAATATGGTAAGAAAATAGGATGTGATTTCAGAAAAATTCCGATTTTGTGTCAGAATACCTACATTAGAACACAGTGATATATGAATCTATTACATATCCTAAGTCGCGCTTTCGAGACATGAAAAACGGAAGTTGAATATCGTCAATCAAGCCAGTAGAAAGGGAGATATTGAACTTTCTTTTTCCGGAGTATACGTTGTGAAAGTGTTGCCCTGTCATGTGAAGTTTGTTTTTTGGGAATAAAATAGTCACTTGGTGACAAATAGGGTGAATATGGAAGATGGCTAAGGAATGACACACACATTGCCATTAGAAACTGCACCACAACACCAGGCATGTGAGCAGGCCCATTGTCTTGCAGCAAGAAGAAATCAATCTTCTTTCAACGCTCGGGAAGAACCCACTGAATCCTCTTTTCCAGCCATTTCATGACATTGCATTCCCTTGTTTAGTTTGAAGTTTTATCCTTGTTAAGATTATAGAACAGAACTAAAATTACGTCCACGAACTTTTAGAGATTTAGCCTAAATCCCCGTGTTATACCTAAGCACACTTGTCCATGGATTGTTTATTATTTAAGAAATGTTAATCTTCCTGTTATTATTTAGGGTGTTATTTCTGCTATATTTTTTATCTCTGTAAGAAATATGTTAAAAAATATAAGATCTTATTACATCGCTCCTGGAATGAAACTTCTTATGATTTAATCAATCATTTCACACAGTTGAGAGTGCGTTCAATTCCAATACTCATTGATATCTACAGCTCCTTTTCAATTAGAGATAGCATTTTCATTCCAGTGTGTATCAGGCAAAACAATTTAATCCAATCTTACACAACATTAAACTCATTTAACGTTTTGTTCCAATGCAATTACGTGTATTCACGCTCATTGTCCTGTATGGAGCAGAAGACATTAAACAAAGTCTACTGAGTTCATACAGATTGTAGCTGGAGTATAAACTCTGGATGCGGGCTAAATCATTAGGAGGAAGAAAGTACGAATCGGGATACGGGCCAAGATAAAATACCATAGAATTTTACGCGTCGGTGGACAAATTGGAAGAAATTGTTTTTGGCCTTACTCAGGGTAATGCAAGACGACGTAACGTATTGCATGCAGTGGATATCGATAAAAAATATCGAATCACTATAAATGGGCTTAAATCGTGTTATCGATTTTTCGACTTTATTTAGTAAATGTCTTCTTTTGAATTGATACTGGTTTCTATGATTACTTTTTATTTGATGGATATTTGATATGAGTTTTAAATCTACGAAAAGAGTTGATAAACTAGGTAAAGGATGTTAGTGAATTTAGATATTAATAAAAATATATAAATGGATGACATCGTTTAAATATAAATATGAAAAATTGTATTTATGTTTTTGTTAAAATAGCATCCGATATTTTTAATTTTTTTTATCCTTTAGAATTTTTGCTGTTATTTCTTTGCATGTGCATCATATAATCCGTTGTTTGTTGTAGTTAAATTCAAATGAGAATAAATTAAACAGCGATTCCATTAATAGTAAGAATTAATCTGGGTTACAAATTTATTATTCTGATTTTTGTAAAACCTGCATTTTAAATTTAAATTATTTATATTTTTTAAACAGCGATTCCATTAATAGTAAGAATTAATCTGGGTTACAAATTTATTATTCTGATTTTTGTAAAACCTGCATTTTAAATTTAAATTTAAATTTATATTTATATACTTTTTTGGAGTCTCTATGATTGGAAAGATGACTTATTACTTTATAAATAATAAAAATTATATTTATATACATATATTCAGAAAGTATGCATACATTTTTCAAAAACAATTTACTTTAAGGGAATCAGCGCTAAAACATTGCAATTTCATATTATGAAAATTACACTACTCAGATTACAAAAATAAGCCTATTGTATGACTCATAACGGACACCATTCATTAACATATTCAGCATTTGAATGGATGTTACATTAGATTGCGCTAAGAACAATGCATAGAAGTTTGAAGCAGTAGAGTCGGAATGAACTACTGCTAAATAAAACAGTATAAGATGCAATGTTTAGCTGATATTTAATTAATAAAAGAGGATTTCAAATTTGCATAAAGCATAACATGAAAATTTCAGAATGAAAAACTCTAATTTTTTGCAGATATGCCTAGAAGAACATCTGCTTTATTGCTATGCTAAACTACTATAGGTTATAATTCAAAAATGTTTTCTATAACTTTATAAAAATTACTAAGAAAATATAAATTTATGAATAAATCGGAAAATACTCATGAATTTCATTTGGATTGAACTTAAATTTGCGTGAAATTAACTATGACAGAAAGAAACAAGTAAGGTAAATAAAAAAAGAAGTTTTAGTAAATATATACCCTATCCAATCAACACAGAGCAATTAAAATTAGAACTAATTTTTTTAAAACTACTTGTGAGATTTTTACAAGACTTGGCAATTTGGTACAATTTTAGTCTTTGAATGAAAACATGGAAAAAACTTTGATATGTCATTTTAGAAAAAAGTCAGATCTAAATTTACGTAAAAATCTAATCTATATCCTAAGCTCGGATTCCGAAACATGAAAAACTAAAGTTAGTCAATCAGCCCGGTGGGAGATATAGAACTCTCGCCCCTCCTTTTTTCAGCAGAATGTACATTGCGGGGAAAAAAATAAAGGACAGTTCTATATCTCCCGTTCTACTGGGCCGACTGACGAAATTCAAATTGCGTTTTTTATGTCTCGAAAGCGTGACTTAGGCTGTAGATTGCATTTATATATAGCATCAATTTATAGATGTTTTGACACAAAATCGGACTTTTTCTGAAACAACATAGCAATTTTTTTTCATTATTCGATTCTACGACTCAAACTACGCCTAAATATTACATTTTATATACTTTGGTAAGAAATTTACGGAGAAATTCATAAATTGGCAAATTTTTTCAGTTTGAGCCAGGAATAATTCATTGGCGAACTTCTTAATACGTAACAACCTATTTTCCTTCGCTTTTATTGTGGAGCGGAGGAAAAAAGTCACATCTTTCCTGCCTTTTAGCATTGTGAATGAGAGGAAAACATATCACATCGTTCTACTTTCAAATAATTTTAACAAAGTGCGTAAACTACGTTTTCGTTATTATCGCTTTCAACGAATATGCCAAATTTAAAAACGCGCCAATGTATAAATTCACGTATATCTTCGGAAATTTTGAATAAAAAGTTCTAATTTTTTGCAGGTATGCTTAAAAATAAATCTACTTTATGATTGTAAAAATTTTATAGGTTAAAATTAAAATTTTTTTTGAAAAATTTATAAAAAATATTTTAAAATACAAATTTTAAAAATAAATTATAAAAAATAGGCGAAAGTTATTTGGAATGAACCTAAATTTCGAATTGTATAAGGAGGACTCCAACAAGTTTCATAAAATAAGAGATATTAATAAATGTATATCAAATTCAATTAACATTGCGGTAACAAAGTGCGTAAACTACGTTTTCGTTATTATCGCTTTCAACGAATATGCCAAATTTAAAAACGCGCCAATGTATAAATTCACGTATATCTTCGGAAATTTTGAATAAAAAGTTCTAATTTTTTGCAGGTATGCTTAGAAATAAATCTACTTTAAAATGATTTTAAAAATTTTATAGGTTATAATTAAAAATGTTTTTCGAAAAAATTATAAAAATTATTCAAAATACGAATTTTAAAAGTAAATCATAAAAAATGGGCGACTTTTGCTTGGAATGAACCAAAATTTCGAATTGTATAAGAAGGAATCCAATAAATTTCATAAAAAAAGATATTAATAAATTTTTATGAAATTCAATTAACATTGAGGAGCTAAAATTTCAAGAGCTAATTTTTGAAAAACTACTCGCGCGACTTTTACAAAACTTGGCAGTTTGGCATAATTGGCATAAAAATTGGCATGTCATTTCAGAAAAAGTTCGATTTTGTGTCAAAATATCTATATTTGAACAATGGTATATATAAATCTAATACATATCCGAAGTCGCGCTTTCGAGACATGAAAAACGCAATTTGAATTTCGTCAATCGACCCAATAGAACGGGAGATTTAAACGACCTTTTTTTTTTCGCAGTGTAGAAGTCAGTTTCAGTTTAACGAAACAGTTGTAATGATAAATTAGGAGGCAGGTCAATCAAAGCGCAGCCCATTTCGAAATGATCAGTTAATCGATTGATTAATTTTGTTGCTTTGCCATTTATTTTCTGGCCACGATTTAGGACTCTGTAGTTCATTTCTGAGTAAGGATACTTAATTCTTTTGATACTGGTTGTTAACATATCTACTAAACAAAGAAACTGGATCAAGACAGTTCTCGGCCTTAATTTTTTATATTATGTTTTTATTTACTTATTTTTTAGATTTTATACAGTAATTCTCATTTAACTATAGTATATTGAAGGGCAATATTATGAAAAACTGTTGTAGTACAATACTGCATTTGTAATGCTACTGCTGTGTTCAGAAAATTCTAAGACATTACTTTCCTTTTAAAAATATAAGTGGCACTAAAATGAAAACTTTCACTGTTGTAAAAATTGTTTTAACATGGGGTTACAAAACAAAAACTAAGACGCTATTTGTGGTGCGCGCGAATGTTTATATCTCCGAAAATACAAATGTTACAATGAATCTAATTATCTCATTAGCTAGATGAAAGAGCGTATTAGCAAACACATACACGCACGCACTCACCCCGAAAAATTACAAAGTGTACACACAAAGTAGGACGAGAAAAATAGTGAAATTTGAGTGTTCTCGACTCCTTGAGACTGCGCGACCTCGTGTGCGTGGCAAAATCGTCTGATAATAATCGCGCGTAGACAGTCGGTGTATTGTAGTGGTGTTTATTGTATTTTATTTTTTTGCCAAGTTAACAGTGTTGCGATTTTTAGAACTTGGACGAGTGTAGCAGATTGCGTAACTGTAGAATTTACGGTTAAGAAGCGTAAGAAAATACAGTATTCAGAAGTAGGTATTATTTGTACAGTTGATGCAATTGTTAATGGACAGTCAAAATTTATTTCAAGCATTCATATATATTGTTTCGAAATCCCCAGCCTCGGTAAGATAGCTTCCCCGCCAGGCCAGTTTGGGGTTGCCAGAAAATGGCAAGGGAAGGCAGTGTTGTCATATTTGGCGCGAAATTGCTCGTTTGGCGACATTTTGCGACAAAAGTGGCGATATGCCATAAACAGATGAAGAGCATTCTAGAACGAATTCTTACTGCTTTGATCCAGAACATTCTCGAAAGCAAACCAAAAGCTATGTAAACCCTGCCTGTACATGGAGTTGCAGTCTAGTGTACTACCGAGTTGGTCTTCGAGTGTATCGCGAGTTAGTGCATCAAGAGTGTGCATCGTTGAGTCCATCAAGAGTGTCGCGAGTTAGCGCATCGAGAGTGTGCATCGTTGAGGCTATCGAGTGTAGCGTCGAGTGCATCGAGATTTGTAGCGTCGAGAGTTTCGAGACTTGTAGCGTCGAGAGTTTCGAGAGTACATGCAGTTCCGAGAACAACCGAACCAAGTCGGGAGCAGTACTCTAGTGCTTTGCCATGAAGCTGTCTTCACCGTTATAGCGTGATAGACTGAAGATGTGTTGATGATTGTTTCAGCGTGTTTGTCGTAGTTTTTTTTACGATTGTAAACGTGTTTTTTGAGTTGTCCTGAGAAATACTGGCTAATAAATTATGCGTTCATTCTTCGTCAAATGTTGTCGTTAATCCCTCTAAATCCACGAAATCGTAAGAACGCAACGATATTCATCCAAGGAGATTTGAAGATGTTTAGTTCATTAATGAAATATTCTGACACTACGTTCTTCATTGATGAAGAGTTTACTGTACACACAGATGCTTCTAGCGAAATGAAAAGACATTTGATTTTATGAAACAATCATTTAAATTTCAAGTGCCATATGCAAATCAAATACACTTAGCAAATTATTTATAGATTTCATTTAGTAGGAATAATTAAATGATTCGCTTAGTAAGATAATAATCCGAGATACGATAATTAAGTGATTCGCTTAATAATTGAATCATTAATAGGAATAAAACTGCCGACATGTTAAATTTTGTATCCTCTTTCTCATATCATCACCGATTTTACATAGCGGCATTTTGAATGAGGAAATGTAATAAATAAAAATAAAATAAATTAAATTATAAGTGTACAAAATTTTTCTTTGTTTTACCTGTTCTATAACATCCTCACACTTCTGTTAGCAATCCTAGGCATTAAGCACCAGCGGCTCTTTAAACTAAAGGAGAGAAGAATCTACATCACTTCCTTCATTTTATATAAAATTCTTCAAAACTTTCCATCATAGTAATCAACGAAATTTCTCCTGAGCGACTAACCTCTGTATTCCTTAGTCAAAAATGCCATAGAATCCACAGAATCCATTCGAAATTCTGTCACTTCAAATTGTTCTACACGAAATACAATCCGCCCATGTAGATGTTTTATTTATTAGTAGACAAGGTAGAATCTAAGCATTTGTTTCCTTAGCGCATTCTCTGCAGCCCATTAAATTCTGTCAGTGCAACGAAGTCATGGCAACAGACAAACATAAAAAAATTTCAGGCTGATTTCTCTAAACTATCATTTATAATTTAGGTCATGATAATAATAGCTTAATTCAAGGCTAAAATAGCGTATTTAGCGTATTTTATATATCCCAATAAATTTACTGGTGATCAGTATTGAGATACGGGATTAAGCAATAAACCATTTCATCAACATCTCTGATTTAAAAGCTTTAATTTCTTAATTTCTCTTTTGTATGTAAAATATCATAGAATATTTACCTTTTTCAACTTACAAGAATTTTATTATGAATGCAAACTTTTTTTAACTTGACTTTAACCTAATTAATTAATTATTTTTACTTATCATTTTCAAAGCTTCATCAATATTCCATGCTCAACAGCGACCCGATAATACTGCACTCCAAGTCCTCCAGTCAGCAGACATGGTCCCTGTACCAATTTTTTTTCTAATGGCAGACACTTGCCTATTATGGCATTGACCAATCCTAAAGCCAGAAGTGGTAGCCATTTTACTGTAGAGGCACTTAACACGCAGTCACCACTACCTTCTTGAAGGGAGAGACAATTTTACATCCATGCCTTATCCGGGATTCGAACCCGAGTCTTTCAGTATCGCAATCAGGCTTCCCTAACCACTATATCGCCTGTGCGGCAGGTTCCTGTACCTATCTCTATAGCATTTGATTTGAATCAATTTGACATTTAATTAAAAATACAACAACAACTGTATGTTACAGACAAAATGTTGTTTTGTGGAGCTTAACGTTTAACGCGATTTTTAAAGCAGCAATGATTGAAAGACCCTCAAATTTAATTTGAGAAATTTTGTAAAGTAAATCAATTAGATAGGGCAGAAAAATATACAGTATAGAAAAGAAACTTTTTTTTCTTCTAAAATTTTTAAGCTTTTTCCTCCAACCCCCTTTTTAGAAAAGAAACGTTTTTCTTTCTTTTTCCACCCTTTTTTTAGCATAATCTGCTGTTCTGTGTGAAGCTAATTATTTTTAAATGTGTATAATGTAAAGTTAATTCTTATAATACATTTGCATAATACCGCTTAGAAAATATTGTTTTTCCTCTTTCCTTTTCTATCGAATTTAGAGTCGCTTTAAATTGACATTAGAATCACCCCCATGTTATTCATTTTTAAAAACCTAGAGTATTTTGTCAAGAAATCACTCTCTTTGAATTCCTGAAATAAAATAAATTAAAAGAATTTTGTACCTATAAAATGTTTTCTTAAACTTTCTCATCCTTTTAATGGGGCTATCATCATTGCTTTAATGGGTGAAAGATTTTCTTGACATTATCCTTAAGGAACTGTGTATTTCCACTTCAAGGCATAAATCAGTTTTATTTCACAGGGATTTCAAGCTTTCTTAGATGACTGCATTATTAAAGCTTTTTTTATTGCTGAAGCTTGTTTGAATACATAAACCAGGAAACCTATTTCATGAAATTAAAGCCAAATAACCATTTTTCCTCAGGCGATATTTGTAATTAAGTGTTCCTTAATTTAAAGCAAAGGCGATTTCTTAAAGTACATGAGTAAACGAATATTACATTCTGTTGACAGATTTCAAATGAAGAACAAACTGTAACAATTTTTTTAATTCCTTTTTGTATTGTAATCGTGAAAATTTTCGAGTATCATATTTCAAAGAAGATTCCATTTCAACCGCTCTCGAAAACATTTGAATGATGTTTCTGCCTGACATTTGTACGTACAGACAGAATAAAAGACTGATTTTGTCAGAAAGGATTGTAAAGTTTATTTAAATTGAATTCATAAAAGATCTTTTTAGCACCTGTACGTACGTACGTATATATGTGTCTCCCATAACTCAAGAACGAGTAGCCGTAGAACGTTACCATTTTGTATATCAGACAACTATACAATGTAGTTATGCACGTCCCTCTTTCGTTGCAATTGGCTGCACCAATCGTATATAAATATATATATATATATAATTTCAGTCTGTTACCTGGCTCGGTGCGCTTAGTTTTTTTATTCTTATATGTTGGTAAATAGTGCATTTTTTCCTTTAAAAGTGACTTAATTATGAGGTTTTTATGCCTTTTGGTAATCTGCATGCAGTAGTTCTAGAATTATTAACAATTTAAAGGTTTAAGCGGCAAGTTAAGCCTAATGAACCGCCATTTGTTTACATTTTAATGTCAGTAGAATAGTGAATTAAGTCAATTTCTCCACCTCCAGTGTCTTTTCGCCCAGTGGAACGAAAAGTAAACTTTTAGTTTTATACCGGAAAATCTGCCTTCTTAGTGCTTTTTTTTGTGTAGAAACTCTAATTTTAATTGTAAAAATTGTTTTTTAACTGTATTAGGTGTTTTATATTTTTCCATATTTTACATTTTTTTATGAAGATGTTTAGAGTGTTTGCGTATTTTTGCTTTGCTGCGAAGGGGAAAATGAATTAATTGAATGAGAAGTATACCTCTAATGAAATTAGCGGAATTAAGTTTAAATAAAATACAGCAAAAAATATGTATAACTTAATAGGCCATACAATGAAGCCATATGGTGTCCATATCAGATTTGTTTTCAATATATTTTCATATTTTTTCGACTTCAAACATTGTACTTAATGATAAATTGCTAAAGTGTTACATTTGAGATAAATTAGGACAGTTGTATAATTTGCAATAATAAACATCAAGATGTAAAATATTTATCCCTTTTCAAAATACTCATCTGAGTTAGCCCTTTTTGATCTGGTTAAAAATAGGCATGAATAGAGGCTGCGTAGTAACTGCTAATGTGTGCATTATTGAATTCGACAAATGCTACAGTTTATTTATATCTGTCAAATTAAACAGACTTAAGCTTCCAAACTTCTTAACCGTTTAAGTTCTACTACTTGGATTTGCAAGCTAACAACGATAAAGTCGTCTGTTATCAATAAAATCGTCGTCAAGCTTCTCGTACGTCATTAGTATAAATAAGAATATCAAAACTTCTTTCGCACAGTTGTAATTGGTAAGTTTTGGTAACTTTGTAATATCTCAGGCAAATGAATACGGAGAATAATATGTCGATCTAAACAGATTGAGTTACAAATTTGCACTATGACGTTGTTTAATAATATAAGGATGTCCCAACAATGCCAAATTAATTTTTAGAAAATAGACACAGGGATACTTTATTTTTAGAAAATAGGAACTATGTTTTTAAAAACCTACTATTAGCTCCCACTCTCCCTATATCTTGTTCAAATTTGCAGTAGTTGATAAAATACTTTTTATTCCTACACTCAGGTTCAAATACATTTTTTTTTAAACTTGTAGTGGATGCCACTTGATGTTAATGCAGTGTTTTTCACATATTAACCCGTGAGAACTCGCACCGGGTATGACATGCCCGATCCGTTTTCATTCAATGGTTTTATTACTTTCTTTTTATCGAATTAGGCCAGAATTTCGTATAGCTGTATTTAAGGTCACATTCTTTCAGCAGGGTAAAAACTAGTTTTGCTCTAAAAATAGATTTTGAGAAACAGGTGTCGAGGGTATGCCATACCCGTGCGAGTCCTCGCGTCAGTTCGTCACAATTGATGAAAAACTGGAACCTTTTCGGGGGCGGTGCGGATTCAGGCAGCATATGCCCAAAAGGCCTTCTAAGTATGGCATCAAGATATTTGCACTAGTAGATTCTAGAGTATTTTATACCTGGAATATGGAGATTTATGCTGGTAAGCAACCCAATGGACCCTTCAAAATAGACTGTAGTTCGAAAGCCATTGTGATGCGGTTGATGACACCGCTTTTCAATTCTGGACGCAACTTGACAACTGACAGCTGGTATACGGGATATGAGGTAGCACAAGAACTTTTGAAAAATAAAATTACAATGGTTGGAACACTTAGACAAAATAAAAGAGAAATACCGCCTGAATTTTTGGTGAAAAAGCCGTTGTACTCTTCAGTCTTTGGATTTCAAAAAGAAACAACAATCGTTTCGTATTCTGCAAAAAAGAACAAAAATGTAGTTATGCTGTCCACAATGCATACTGATGACAAAATAGACGAAACCACCATGGAATTGAAAAAGCCAGATATCATTACGTTTTATAATCTTACGAAAGAAGCTGTGGACGTTGTGGATGAAATGGCTGCAGCATACACTACAGCAAGGATATCAAATCGTTGGCCAATGGTTATTTTATTTTCATTGTTGAATGTGACTGCTATTAATGCCAGGATTTTGTTAATGTTCATCAAAAATCCTCCCACACAGTTCAAAAACAGGCGTTTCTTTTTGAAAACATTGGGACTGGTTCTTTCAGAACAACACAGAAATCGCAAGCCTCAAGGAAAAACAACGTATCCAAGCACTTCTAAGGAACTGGAGATCACTAATATTGACCCGCCTGCAAAAAACTCAAAGCAAATTATAAGCGATGTGTATTTTGTCCATGTAATAAGGACAGAAAATCAAGGTTTATGTGCCAAAAATGTGAAAAAACCCTCTGTGTTGAACATCAGTATGTAGTTTGTCAAAATTGTCTTTAAATACGTAAGTATGTTATTAAATTCACTAAAATTCTTTAATTTATTATTTTGTAATATATAATTACATTAAGTTTGCTTATTAGCAGTATTAATAGATATTTAAATAGCAGAAATGAACTAGGGTATGAGATACCCGGCGCGAGTTCTCGTGTTTGAAAATGGGTGGGTGTTCTCGCGGGTTAAAGTTAATTCCTACTTATTTACCCCTGTTTACCGGAACTAAAGATATGCGGTTTTTTAAATATATTATAAGACTTACAAATAATGACTGTTTGTTAGGAATTCTCACGTGCTGTACAAATTAATTTTATAACAACTTATAAATAGTAGTGCATGACTGTGTTAAATGGAAGTGCAATATTTTACAAAAATAAGTGGCAACAGTCAGACAGAGTTCTAAAATTTTTAAAGTGTATGCAATTAAAGAATTGTAGTTTTATAGAGTTGGATGAAGCGGATGTAATATCCCATTATATAGTGAAAATTCAATAGGAATATATCTAGGACGAAAACTCTTCGCAGCAAGTCAAGCTTATGTCGCCTTGAGTGGTGTGAAATCATTGGATGGAATATTAAATGAGGAACTGAACTGCTCGATACTCACTGAAAAGGTTCCTTGCAATAATGAAGCATTACAAGAGATGGATAGAATGCGAAATTATAGACTACCATCAGCTGCATAAATTAAAAACGAAAAAATGTTAATAGAAAGTAACTAAAGTAAAATTTTTCTTTGTTGACCTAAGTAGGAATGAATTTTAATTTTTGTTTACATTAATTGTTACATATTGCACTTGCAGCAGGCAAATGTTAAAATTTAAGAATATTGAGTTTGGTTTTTCCTGGCAAGACTGACATTTTATCACTTTGAATTCATTCCGCTGTTTCATTGCAGTTTAGTTGACTTGGAGCTCTACACAGAGGAACAGCGAATTTTCATCATGAAACCTTTTTGATAAGAATCGTAAATGTAACGCACAGATTGTTAGGAAGCTTCGTGGAATCTTTTGCCATTAATGTGCACATAACGGAACAGCAAATCTCAGTTTAAGAAAGGAATTTCAGGATATAGTAGATTCGACAGCAGACTCTAGATCATACTCTAGATCCATCTGATTTGTTAAGTCACTGTTATTGTGAATTACAGCGTTATCGCAAATAATAACCTGTATTTAAAGAGGCAAATAAAGAAGGAATTGAACATATCAATAATCACCTCGACACGCAAATATGTGACAAAAATCGTTACGAATTTCATCAAGAGGTTACGATGTTGTAGAACAAGTTATCGAGAGCATTTACCAGACAATACTTTTCTTTACTAGGAATATAAACCTTACCATTTTCTAAAAATAAAGAATTTTACTAGGCCTACTGAATCCGCGGCTTTCACTGTCATACCCTTTATATTGCCTTTATTTCGCATCTTCTGTAGTAATATACGGACTTTATTTTATCCTTAAACTAAATATTTATGTTTGCATTGTAAGGTTTATTCTAAGTTTATTAACAGTTTTTTTAAATTATGATTCTTTCCTATTTATTCTAATTTCAGCTTACAATTTCCTGGCAGAATGTAATTTCAGAAACGCAGTGAATGCAAATGAGTAAGAGTACTATTTAAGTTGATACATCACCGACTTCTACAAAGAGAGTCTGACTTTCCTGACTAGCGCGCGTTTGCCTTTTGGCTACGTTCTCTCTGAGCTACCACGCTCGCCCATACTTTAGGCCCTTGCTTGGCTTCGCAGGTTTAATTAATATTTAGGAGCCAACTACACTGGTGTGCAAAAATTAAGGACGAGACGGTTTTTTAAATATAACTTTGTACAAAAGCTTTCCAAATCAACACATTTAATACCGTAAGATCCCCAATACGTAAGGACATGAGTAATGTAAGCAACACTTACTAAAAGAGAAATCAGGGGGATAAAAAGAAGCTTTTTTGAAAAAGTAGCATGGAGCGCAATGCGACTGAAGGCCGAAACATCCCTGTGATGAGTGTCCAGCAAGAAACATCCGGTCTTTAATAGGGGATATGATCTTTCCTGACTGCTAGGCAGGTTTCAGAGCGTCTGCCCATGCTGAGAATGAGGGTGTCAATGAGTTGTTGAGGGATTGCTGCCCATTCGTCTTGCAGCGCCAATCGAAGCTCCGGAATCGTTACTGGTGGTAAGGTGCGAGCTGCCAAGCATCTGCCTAGAAAATCCCATACATGCTTGATGGGATTGAGATCCGCAGATCGCGCCGGCCAATTCAAACGTTCAATATCCTCACTCTCTAAGAGCTGTTCGGCAGCTACTGTGCGATGACATGGTTCATTGTCGTCCATGAAAAGGAACTGCTGACCCATAGCTCCTCTAAAAAGACGCACATAAGGAAGAAGAATCTCGTTACAATAACGGGTCTCGTTGACTGAACCTGCGTCGAAGATGTGAAGGTCTGTACGACTACCAAGCATGATGCCTCCCCAAACGAGAACACCGCCACCTCCATACCTGTCCCTTTCAATGATGTTCGAGGGATGATTGCGGCTTCCCCGCTCTCTCCAAATGAGTATGCGATGAGAATCGCTACTCAGACTGAATCTGCTCGCATCTGTAAAGAGTACTCGTCCCCATTCATTGTCTCTCCAATTCCGGTGTTCTCGGCACCACAGAGAACGCCTTCTCCGATGGGCAGGCGTTAGAGGTACACACCGTGCAGGGCGTCGTGCAAACAGACCACCACCGTGCAGTCTTCTGGCCACGGTAAAACGCGATATCGGTCGTCCAGTCGCCTGTGTCGTGTGTCTAGCGATTTCTCCCGCTGTCTGCCGCCTGTTTCTTCTGGCCTGTAAGGCAATATACCGGTCATCTGCGGGTGTGGTTCCTCGTGGACGACCACTACTAAACCCCCGGATAGCTGTTCCTGTAGTTTGAAATTGTCTCCAAAGTCGTGAAACGATGCTGTGAGCAATTCCGAACTCTGCAGCCACACTTGTCACACTGCGGCCTTCCTCCAGCTTCCCAATGATTCGACCTCGGGTAAAAGCATCCAGATGTCGTCTAACAGATTGATTATTCGCCATTTCTCGCTGAGGCAGCAACTCGGTGTGATTTTAACTGCTGTATGGCGTGCAATCTCTTTGCCAGAAATACTGATCTTACACCGACAACATGCTTTATACTACTCAGACACTCCCCCATTACGTCTACCTGCATATCTGCGCATGTGCTACCGTACATCACCTTACTTAATCTCCTGATTGGTCTTTCTGTCCGCTCTGCTTCTTCGTTCAGCTGATATGCTAATTTTTCGACTTCGTCCTTAATTTTTGCACACCAGTGTACTTAGAACTTTGATAGCTCCGGCAATATCTTTCAGATAGCTTTAGCTAAGTTTAGTTTAATTTCATAATTATTTAAGTTCAAGCCCAAGTGGAGGCTTTGTGTATCCTCCGAGTAGGAATTTATTGTATTTATTCTGAGAAATAAAGGGTAGTTCACCCTTCTTAAGTCTTACATGTTTATTCACACACTTAAGCCATTATTCGCTTGTTAGTGTTCGTGGGGATCTAGGATAGAACATTGGAATTAAGTAAGTAAAACCCCATAACATTATATTTAACATACTAATTTATGTTTAAATGAGCTTTGAATGTATAATACTTAATAATGATAAAAAGGACGTTTTTGAATCTACTCATACCACATTGTAATTGATGATCTGAATTCCAAAGTAAGGTTTTACAACAGCAGTGCAAAAATTCTAATAATTTTATAGCTCGAAAGAATATTATCTTTATTGGGTTAGTAGTCTCGAAACAGGATCTAATGGTACTATTAAGTACTACTAATACTTACGGGTAACAGCCCACTATAAACGGCTGTACCACTTTTCAAATTGGTGTCATCAAATATTATCACCTGCATTATTTTGAAAGAAGAAATTAACTAATGAATAATATGTATGTATATATTTCTGTTCCTCGCATTGTTAAAAACGACGGTTGTACGAAAACGACCATCAGAATAATAAATTTAATAACGTAGTCCTTCACCCGCAGATGTGCACCTGGAAGCTCGAATTTTATATTTCATATTCTGTAAACCTGTGAATTTGTGATTAATTAATTCAAGGAAATTCTAAAGAAATGCGATTTTTGAATATTTTTTGTTTTAATGTTGAATTGAGTTGTATGTGGAGTAAGTGCGCAGAACGTGATATTAAATAAATAAGGTTAAAACACAAAATGTTAATAATGAAAAGAAAGTTTTGCAAGCCATATTATTGAAAAAAAGAACATTGATATGATGAACTGAAAAAAGAGTGAAAATAAAGTAAAAATGTATGGCAACACTTAACACTACTTAGGGAATTCTAAACGTATGCTACTGTCGTAAGTTGAAGAAAATGATACTTAATACAGACAAAAAGAAGCGAATTAGCAGGAGTCAGTGCAAGAGCAGTCTGGTAGACTGCGAGCTCAGCGAGAGCATTAAAATCTTTAACAAATCTCCCTGGGTGAAGTCGCTCTAGACAGTAAATTTATGAATTTTGCTTTTTATGTTATTTGATGAGGTCTGTTAAATTCTCTGAAAAGAGAAACAGATTAAGAATATTCTTTCTATTTCTACTAGCTATCTAAAACCTCAAGCAATGTACAGACACCACCAAATTGAATTTAACTAATTCAGGGGGAAACGTACGAAACGATAATCCTCTACTACAATTTATGATGAAAAATAGAGCTACGTGGAATTAGATTTTTAAGAAAAGTAATCAAAATTTGGATTTAACAGCACAGAAAAATTAAATGTTGAAAGTACGGAAAATTACTACGTCGGAAAATGAAAGACATTACAAAAAATCCTAGCAGTTTCAACGCCTTTCAAAGACAAATTTAGTATAATGATAAATTTACAGTGAGACAAACTAGAATTGCACTGTTTCTTACACGAAATTCAAGAAAATTGAATTTGACATGTTGACAAAATCGTAAGAGTACAAAACATAGCTGGACGACTTTTATCTAATCATAGAGTAGTCTGCAAGCATTGAGAATTTGCAAATACAATAGACGACAACTTGAAAACTCAGTTTGCTGCAGACTTCTCTACACTGCAGAACAGACAGATGTTATTGTCTAGAATTTTATTTTGAAAACTTTTATCTTAAACACAATTCAACAAATGTAGCGTGCCGAATAATATGATAGCAACTGCTATTCAATTTAAATCCCTAGTATTTGTCCCAATACACTTTAAAGATTACCTTCAAAAATCATATTCGTGTTCAGACAGTTATTTGAACTAAAACATATGCCAGTTCTTAAACTCAGAAGAAATTTCATCGAGCTCCAAGAGATTTTTGACCTGCTACTAACATATGTTTGCAGTTTAAAACATCATTTAAAAACTTGTAGACATTATTAAATTTGTGAGTTAATAGAAAAAAGTTCTTCGCCATGTCTTTCAACAGTGGTTTCATAACCGCAGAATTTATGATCAAATATTCAAACTGCAGTCCTTTTGTAAATTGCTATCAAGAAATCTTCCCTCGAAAGCTTTATTGATGGGATTTTACAAAAGGATTTAGAACTGATATTTTAACCACTATGAAAATATATTATTATTAGTATTAGTATTAGTAGTAGTAGTAGTAATGTTATCATCGTCATTATCATAGATGTTATAATTAATATCGACGCTTTTATTAATTATTTAGCGCCTCCTAGAAGGGAAAGTTATGAATAACTTGACTGCCGTACCAAGGAGTCCTGGTTTGAATCCCGGAGAAGGCATTGTTGTAAACTGTCTGTCTCCTGTTATGTACCTCTATATTAAGTGATAACCACATCCGGCCTTGGCCAACGTCTATTATGACTACTGCCAGCTATTTAAAAAAAAGATTTTATTCAATAAATAGCTCTTTGGCACAATAATTTCATTTTTTCAAAGTACTTAACTATTATTGCATTATTTCTGCATATGAGTATAAAATATTTTAATCTATGTATATAAAGAAGAACGTATGTGTGTTTGTCCTCTAGTAACTCAGTCACTACTACAGTTATCGTCACCAAACTTTCTGCAATTCTTTCGTTGGCCCTGGAAAAGGTCGACGTCCACATTTTTACAAAAAAAAGCTAAAATCAGAGATATTAACTAAAAGCTCGCGAAAACGATAATTTTCGCCCTCATTCTTTCGAGTGGCAAAAGTCTTGCAAGCTGGAGTTGAAAATCTGCTTTATTTCGGAAGTTGTTGCCACTGCTCGCTTTCAAATCCTAGAGTTTGTTAATAAAAAATTTCTAAGTTTTAAGACGAAATAAAAATAGTATTGCCAAACATTAAATACATTTTTCCCGATTTCAAAAATTCGTGGGAAATTATTTCGACTATTCCCACCTTCGTACGATTTTAATCAGCCGAAATATTAATTAAAAACTCTGAAAGCACTCATTTTTGCACTCATTTTTCAGAGTGGCAACATTCTGGCGGGTTGGATATAAAAATGTTAATTTCGAAAAGTGTTCCTACTGCTCGTTTTTCAAGTCGTAGAGTTTGTTAATCAAAAATTTCTGAGTTTTACAAAATCTGTATATATAAAGAAAAATCTCTACTTGTGTGTATGTTTGTTCGTTCGTATTATTGATTTCTGATTAATTATGATGAATATTTTCCCATATTTAATCTACTGAAATTAAGTACTGGTGAAATATTGGATGGAACTTGAGTTTTTACGATCATTTGATTATAAAGACGAAAATCATTAAAAACGGCCTGCCATTATTGCTGATATAATGAGAGAGAATTAGTTTATTTTTCTATCGAAATTTCTCATCTGGATTTCGCATCAGACTGAAAAATGTATGACTATGAATCTTATTTTTTGCATTGTTATTAGACAAAAATGACAGCAGTATCGTTGTCTCTGTTGTTAGATACATTATTCTCAATTTAACTTAGCTGGCATCGGGTGCTTCCGCTAGTGGTAAATAAAAGTAAAAAAGCCGCTAAATAATGCAAGAAACTTGCAGTTTAGTGAGGACTATTATACAATTTTCATAATATTTTCAATTGATAATAAAGACTATTACATGACTTTAAAGAAGAACAGTTGGATAATTTTTTGATACCGTTCTTAATGTTCTTGAATAAAGCAGAATCTACTAAAGGTAGATGGATATTAAAAGTCAATTCAGTTAAAGAAGAACTCATATTTGTTTTTTGATTGATAGCTATCTTAACTTAATATGCAAAACATTTGTGTTTTGAGCCCCCATTTCACACATATTGGGACAAATTACTATTTGATAATCATAGATGTAAGGGTTTAAGTTTGCAGTTGAATATCCTATTCAATTGTAAACTTTGTACCAATAAAGAAATTTTTAAAAATATTCGCATGTTTTCCTCTTTCACTATTGTACACAAGTTTCCACTTTGAGAACTAGTTTATTAGTAAACTGTATTCGCTTATTTAATTTTATTAATTATGAGTTATTTAATTTGTATTTGCATTTTCATATTAGTGTTATGAAAATGCATTCATTATGAAAATGCATTTCATATTAGTGTTATGAAAATGCATTTCATATTAGTGTTATGAAAATGCATTCATTATGAAAATGATTTTCATATTAGTGTTATGAAAATGCATTCATTATGAAAATGCATTTCATATTAGTGTTATGAAAATGCATTCATTATGAAAATGTATTTCATATTAGTATTATGAAAATGCATATATTCATTTTTTCCTTGAATTTTTTATTTTAAACGCTTTTGTGAAGATTATACTTTAAGATGGAAGTGGCAGGTATTTTCACACTAAAGAGACTTTCCAAACATGTGTTTTCACATAACATATATTATTTACGTTCAATCTTATTGCAGTCGTATTTACTGCTGATGTGCTCGATCTTTCGAAATCTGTATCTTTTATTAGCCTCTTTCTCCTTCGTTCCCTCCAATATCCCTCCTTTGAACTGTGGTCCAAACTCATTCTTGTGAGATGCAATTGGATATATGTAAATAACCGAGCCAGAACGCGAAAGACATTGCAATGTTACTATTACAGTGCATTCTTATTGATAATTTAGGTCTCTTTTAAAGAAGTAACTTTGTGATAATTATAAGTCGTTTATCATGAATGCTTTTTAGCCCAAAGGAGCTCAGAAGGGTTATTAATTTCGTTTTGGCATTTTGCGTCGATTCACTATAAATGCCCGTATCACCGGTCGTTTCAAACTGTTGCCACCAAATATTTTTGACCTGTGTTATATTTAAAGAAATGTTTCCGGCACTGTGAAAACCAACGGTACCTAGAGTCATCAAATTTTGGATATTAAACATTTCCATCCGAATATGTGCATCTGGAAGCCAAAATTTGAAATTTGGAATTTGTTTATTATCGATTTTATATTTTGCAAACCTTTATCGCATTTTAGTATAACAATCTCAACGATTTCAAAGCGAGCAATAGCAACGTTGTATAGAAAAAAAAAACATTTTTATCTCCATCGCATGAGACTGGGTATCGGGAATTCTAAAGATGTGCTCATTTTAAAATTATTTTGCGATATTGCTCTTGAACTGAATTTTATGCTTTTAAGTGCGAAGAATATGATATTTAATAAAAAAAGATAACACACAAAACATTAAAAGAACTGCCCTTTGGGGATAATGTAAAGTCTGAAAGCTTTCAGATTATTTTTGGTCATTTTTTAGTTGTTGGTTTTTACTACAATTGAGGTTTTCAGAAATTAAACTACTCGAATAACTCCCCCCTCATTTTTTGGACGATTAGTTAAAAATAGGTAAAACATATGCGAGAAAACATTGTTTTATGAGAGAAGATTTATGACCGTCATCTTTTGAACTGAATATGTATTTTTGAAAGAATACACATGCGCCTCATTTTATATTATATAAATCCTTAAATATTGCGTCGCACAAGATTAAACAAGTATCCCGCTTGGAAATTTCCTTCCTCCATTATTATTCCGCCAAAAATTATCCGCTTGCATCAAAAGTTTATTTTAATTTATAGCTCGAAACCCATATTCTCTAAAATATATATAACTACACGAATAGTGATAAATGAATACTGTTTCCTCAACTAATTAGAGAAGCGAGAAATATAGTTTTCACATAACCCTTGTAATACCATCTTTTATATCCGATGAATGATAAATTGACATACTACGGAAACAGTTTTTTAATAATAATATTCATCTAAGATGATAATTGCTCATTGTTTTTGTCACTATTGTCAAAACACAGACATCCGTCGTCTTTTAACTATTCCCTGATATGCTATTGAGGTAATATTATGCGCACAAACTTACTATGGATAACAATATAATAAGGAGAAAAAATTTTTTTCCAAATTATGATTTAGGTATTTTTAAATTTAAGGTCGTAACAAATTTTTGTACATGTCTTCTACATGTCTAAAAGAATAGTTTAAATGAAGCTAATAAAAGATTTTAACTTTTTTTAAAACATTACTGAATTTTTTTCTATTATTTTACATAAAAGAATTTTATGAAGTAAAACAGTAATTATTCATTGTTGAAAAGGCATTTTTTTAATTAAATAATTCGATTTATAATATGTAATTGAGATTAATGAAAATGGAAACTATTTTAAAATTTTTTATGAGGTAAGTACTTATTAAAATTTTATAAAATAATTAATGAGCTAGAAAGCTGACTATAATTTATCACATAGTTTTTTGGAAACAGAGATTAAATTATTTTCTTTACAAAATTTATGTACAATTTTATATTACGAGTAGTAAAGCGTCGGCTACTAAATAATGAAATCGAATAATCGAATTGACAGAAGTATAATCGGTTAGGCTTTGCAAAAGTGTAAGCTGACGTTGGCAAATGTATAAGTTGTTATGTTTATAAATCTATAAGGGTGGCCCCACGTTTTTATTATTTCTGATGCAAAAATTACATTTTCTTTATAATTCATTAATTATTTTATGAGATTTAAGTCAAGCTTTATTTTATAAAAACGTATTTAAAAACTTTTAATGTTAGTTACTGTTTACTGACAGGCAGAGTAGATTGATTTTTACTTATTCATCAGTTATTTTATATTTTTATTCAAACAATCAATCGCTGTAGACTTATCAAAATATGTTTTGAAATCTGGCAGCTTGTTAAGTCTGCACCAGTAATTACTTTGTAATTTTTTATCTGTTTACCTGGAGGAATATTCGCAATAATTTTATTATTATAAGCGTTCAGATGAACAGATCTACATTCTTATTACTGTTAAAAATCGACGAATGGTTAAACTTAAGCACAGTTGATTTAAAAAAAATATAACATGTTTAAGTATACAGAGGTCGTTCCCATATTTTTTAGAGAACTTTGATATAAAAAAATCGCCTGCCTGGAAAATTTTTCAACTGTAGAGATATTTTTTAAGTGTAAATTACACTGACTGCCAATAAGTATTTGGACACCTGTAAAAGAAAAGAAAAACTAACTTTACTCAAAATCAATAGTTGGTAGAGCCTCCATGAGAGGTAATTACAGCGTGGACCTTCCGGGGCATACTTTCCACAAGTCTTTGTATGACAGCTAGTGGTATTTTCTTCCACTCGGCTTGGAGAAGACATAGAAGTTCCTTCACCGATTTTGCACGAGTAGTGCACCCCTGAATTCGGCAAGGCAACTCGTCCCAGAGGTTCTCGATAGGGTTCAGGTCTGGACTCTGGGCAGGTTAGTCCATTCGATGAACTCCATTGGAACCATACCAAGCCTTGGTTAACGTTGAAACATGACAACCGGCATTGTCGTCCTGAAAGTAACAGGGGTCCAACCCGTAAAACTGCCACAACGTAGGAAGGACATTGTCATCCAAAATAGTGCAGTAGACATCGGAGTTGAGCTTACCATGAATGGAGACCAAGGATCCCAGCTCATACCAGGAGAAACACCCCCAGACCATAATTCCACCTCCGCCGAACTTGACCGTTCGCACAATACATTCTGACAGGAGACGTTCTCCTGGTAGACGCCGGACCTAAACCCTGCCATCCGAACGGTAAAGGGTGAACCTTGATTTGTCACTCCAAAGAACCCGTTTCCATTGATCTACGGTCCAATTTCGATGTGCTTTGCACCACATTAACCGAGCAGCGCGTTTGGACTTTGTGATCAAAGGCTTATGGGCAGCAGCACGACCATGAAAACCACGCAGATGTGCTTTCTTACGGATGGTATTCATTGAAACAATACTCCCGGATGCCTGTTGAAACTTCTCGCAGATGAGGGCCATCGGTTGGGTGCGGTTCTTCCGAATTTCTCTGGACAGCACTCGTCTGTCTCTATCTACCAGGCCGACTCGGGGCACATTCCGACAATCACCGCTCACCTTCCACTTCTTAATCTCATAGGTCACTGTCGATTTTGTGTACTTCAGTTCGCTAGATATGTCCCTTAAGGATCGGCCACATTTGGATACCCGATAATTATACCTTTCTCGAAATCAGAGAGCTCCGAACTGCGAGGCATCTTGCATGCGACTAAAGCCAATGCTGTTTCCTACACAATATATACCGGCGTGTCCGTGACGTACCTTAGGACAGCAGATATCGTCCTTTGCATAGGTGTCCGAATAGTTATTGGTAGTCAGTGTATAGTCTACTACGTGACAATATTGTTTTCATGCAAAATGGTGCTTTTAAAGAAGCAATGGACGGAAAGATATGTGTGCGTCTTTTCGAAGAAATTGATTCGTATTTAATTATCAAAAAATGCTCTGAAAGCCATGATTTTTCTCTGTGTAAAGAAGTAAGTATTTTCAATAAGAGAGGAAAAAAGTCAAATTTGTCTTCAAGGACAAAAATTGTTCAAAATACATATCTAAAATACATATCGAAAAAACGGAATGTTTCGAATGCTGCAAAGGTAAGAAATTTAATGTTTAAAGAAAATCTGCGAAGGACAGTTGCATAGTCGTTAAAATGCTCAGTGTCAACTGTAAACAAAGTGATTTATGCCGATTTTAATCCTAAAAAACGGGAAAACGTAATATGTGTCGTCTTTCTCCACTACATATTGCCGAAAGCAGAACTCGCAGCAGAATTCTCTATGAGAAGCAATTATTCGAAACAAAATGGAAAAATGTTGTCACAATCGATGTATCTTGAGTAATTTGTGATAAAAAAGGTCCATTTATTATCATCAAAGGGAAGAAAAATTCTTAGAACATGGTTCAAAGTATCTAAAGTTTTTCAAAGGGATTTCTGACTGTTGTTTGTTTTTTGATCTAAGATCTCTAAATCTTTTAGAAAACTAAAATTTAAAGAGAGTGTAGAAAACTGTTAAGTTCAACTCCGCATATTACCAGCAACATATTTCATACCAAATTTTCAAATATAAAATATCTTCTTTTTACCTACAGTGCCATCAATCTGTAGAACTGCATCAAGACAATCAAGCAATCCACTGTTAATTTCCCAAAAAAATTAGAAAAAGAAACGTGTGTCAAGGCCATACGCTTCACTCATATCCCTACTAAATCTTTCTGTGTATCATCCACGGATTTTTGCACTTTCGGACTTTTAAAAGGTCGACCGACAACCTTCCTTGGATTTGGAATGTTGTTCAAGAGGAATGAGATGCTATACCTCTTTCGATACTAAAAAAATTTAATTGCCTTCGAAATTACGCTGTATAAAGATAGCGAAGAGAAAGGAGTATCAAGTGAAACATTTAAAAACAAAAATTGTGCGAACATCCTCAATGTAGTACCAAATATTGACAAAGAGAAACACGCCTCCTTTTTAAAGGATTAATTTGAAAGAACTGCCTTTCAAATAGACTTTACCTCAGACTTATAAATATTTTTTGCAATAATTAATTCTGTTTAGGTCAACGGTGTTACGTGTAAGCATTTCTTTTCAGAATTATGTCTATTAGCAAAAACAGTACTCAAACATATCGTGTAATATGTAAATATTACTTCGGATATGAATCCGAAGAAATATTTACATGGGCATATCCGTTGATAAACCGAACCTTCTAAAAATAGGTTTGTAGGTTTAACACAGTTAAAAATTGGAGAGATGGAGACAGGATATAGATATATGTTTTAATGAAGAGGTTTTGTGTCTAAATGAAGACCTGAAAGTTTCAGAGATTGGGACAGATGTACAGTAGTACACGTAAAGAGGTTCGGAACATTGCCCAATTCCATTCTTCAAAGTTTAAACAATGGCATTTAAAATCACTTAGGAAGCAAGAATCTTTAAGAAAACAATGTGAAATGAAACATGAAGCTACAGAGTAATCATCACAACATGATTTTAGCGGAAGAAAGTTAAAAAAAAATTAATGCATTGCCCGAACGATTTTTTTCGTTTTCACTTTTTCCAAAAGGTTGTTTTTATATGTTTACGTACATTTTTATAAAATTCTATCCATCAAACAAACCTTACATTTTGTTTCATAATATTATCTAACTGTGTTTAATGAACAAATTTGAAGATTGCACTAAGCAGATATAAATTATTGGAGCACTGACTTTGTTTTAAAACATGCTACATTCTTTAAGAATTTGAATTATTTTTAATCAAAATTTTTTACAAATTTTTAGCTCTGTAGAAAAAAAGTACGTAAATTTTTAAATAAATTTGTAACTATAAGGCAATTTGGCATCAACTTTGAAATGATGATATGAATAAGATGTTTTTCTTTGTATGTGTGTGTGCCCACGTGACATCACGTGTCTGAAGTCTATCATTTCAAGGACCTAACATGATTTCTTCCCAAAAATATAGTATTGAAACTAAAAAACCCATTTTTATTTTCACACAATAATAATAATGTCTAATTCCATAAATTAAATCTTTTAACTAAGCAATGAGTTCTACTAGAAAAAAAACGGGTTAATAATAATGGAAATTTTCACGTTTCTCATGGTCGAAAGATCTCATTTCCTCAAGTACAAACCTGTCATGTCTTCACTTCCATTTATTCCACCGTATCCGAATTCCTGGATACACTAGCGGCTGATACTCTGCGTAGAATTTGACAGAAGATATATTTAATAGAAAAATACAATTGTATATCTTCACTCAACAATGACTGGCGTGGCCTGAACTGAAAATTATACTGTCATTCATCAGTGACTGATGTGATCCAAATGCAGCGTCAGTCATTGGTGATTGACATGATGATTAACACATATTCTGCATTATCTTTCACATTTTAGCACCGTAGACATAATACAGATAGAATTTCAAATAAAAACGTCTTTAGATGCATCTATCTTTAGAAAGTTTCTATGTGTGTCAGTGTTTTCGATCTCTGAAGACACAATTATTTCAGTGGGTAAAGTGATTAAATACATTTAATTTTTCCTTATAATAAAATATATTTAATAAAAAAGTTATAAGTATAAAACATATTTAAATAACTTAAAAAATATAAAATATATTTAATAATTCAACAACTTAAGATTTATATTTATGACATTAGATTTCATAAAATACATCATTAGTTGTGGATGTGTAATATCACTCTGAAAAAGATTTGGTTTCCCAGCATTAAGTTTAAAAATACAATAAACGCTGATTATTGTAATCGTGATTAATGTAATCACTCGGATATTGTTATTGTGTCGAAGCCTCCATCGTTTGCTTACTAAAACATGGAAAACACACCGCTTATTCTGATCAATAATTTGGTTAACATATTCAAATTAATATAGAATAAATTTATTTTCTAAACTAAAATAATGTCACCATATAAACCTAAAACTGATTAGAATATTTGTCAAGTAATAGAGATATGACGCTATGTAATTAAGTCACCAAACAGCTTTGTTTCGATTTTAATTGATCAATTAAAGAATGCAAAAGTTCCGTCTTAGTTTTGATATAGATTATTAATTACTCTATCAGTGAGGGCGATCAGACACAGATCTCCCTTTTTCGGAAGCGAATATATTTCTGCAGAATTCTTTTTCCAGGGATAAAATTCGATGTTTTATTTTTTTCCTCTGAAAACATCTACCTGAGTCTAATAATGTTTTCTCTAATTTTAAATTTTACATTGGCAAGTTCCCTTCCAAGTCTTCGACTGTTAGGATTAGAGAAATAGCATCGGACAAATAATTTTCAGAAACATTATGAACATCGTCATGAACAGTTCATAAGTAAAGTTTTGAATTAGAGATATAATAAATAATTCATAAGCAAACGTTTGTAATTATGTTTTGAAATTACCTATATGTTCCTAATTACATTAAAAGCGCTAATTTACGCCGCTATTCTGAAGGATAATTTTCTCACAATTTAATCTTATCGTTCAGTGAATGCTATCAGAGTAGCCGTGGACTAATATTATCACATTAAGCTTGGTTTATTGTATTGAATTATCATGTATAGGCCTTTTGGGCAAAAACATCATTTGAGAATAATTAGAAAGACTATTTTCCAGTCCAGATTCCCCAAACCGCATGGAATGCACTCAAAAGAAAATTCTGCCGAGGGCACTGCACAAGTTTGTCTCATAAATCATGCCCAACATTTTATCTTCCTGATAACGTCATTCATAGTGTTCAGGTTATTCTAGCGCCAAATCTACGATAAGGAAACAGCTTTGTCTTCTTTCTAGATCTGATAACAAAGCAAAAGCAAATTAAAATCACCTTTTATAAATTTAAACGAACATCCACTTTCTTTACATTTTCTCATTAAATGAGAACCAATAAAATTAATCGTGACTTATTATAATTAAGTATATATCTAAATACCTAGGAACTGTTCAACGTAAAATGTAATTTAAGTAAACCAGCACTTTACATGAACTATATTCTTATCTCAAGAAACGTTTTAAAAGAATAAAGTATGTAATAACTGTAAGGTTTTAGTTAAACTAACCAAGTTTATTTTAATTTAAATCTTTTCTATCTCCTCTCTGCTTCAACTTCCTGTCAGAAGAAGCGCGCGTTTTTAGCTTATGCTAATTTTTTGAAGTCCAGCCAAGCACTATGAGCACACACCGAGAGGTAGAAACCTCTCGGTGTGTGAGAGCTTTGCCTCAGATCACGGTCACGCTGCTCAACGTTTGCCTGACCAGCTAGCAGTTTAAATTTATAAGCCATAGTGCTTACTACGTGATTGCTTTGTAAAATAAATTAAAGTGCGGTAGTATTTAGTATACCTTGCTACGCACCCTTTTCGGTAGAGGCCAACTTCCGCGAATTGCTCTGCGAAGCAAAGTTTAATTTAAGTTCTATTTTAATTTATTTAAATTTATTTGATTGTTAAGTTCGACCAAAGTGTGGTCTGTTACGTTCTGTATCTCTCCCGAATTGGGAGGTTTGTATTTAATAGTGATTGAATAAAAGAGGATTTCAAATCCCTTCACGTGCAGTTATTCTCCAGCCCAGCAGTTACATCAGAACATAGCGTACCTTCCGCTCCCTGTTCCAGTTCAGGACTTAGAACGTAAGGATAAGAACCCTTTACAGAATTTACCATGTTCTCAAAGAATACACACAGAATGCTAAGTCCTGATAGTGGCGCCCGCACAAAAAGAAGAGGATGGCCTCAACAACAAGAAGACGAACCTGAGACACCTGCTGTACCTGTCCAGAATCCTGAGATAGCACCTCCTGGCATAGAAGGATTCGGCTACATCGTACAAACCATGCGAGCAGCCATGAAGCCAGCGGCAAGTTTTGACGGCAAGACAGCCGTAATCAATTTCCTGGAAAAGCTAGACTCCCACTTCATGCTATATCCAGTCCACGAATTTCAGAAAGTCGCTCTTGCTACCAGCGCTTTGAAGGGCCAAGCGCTAAGTTGGTTCAAGTGCATCGGAAAGAATCTCTTGGGGGAACCAGGAAGCCCCACATACACGTATGAAAATTTCAAGAATTCTCTAGTGAAAGCATTTCCCGTGGTGCGAGATCGAGCCAGATTGGAAGCTGAACTGTTTAGCCGATACCAAGAAAGAATAGAAGATTTGTCTAATTTTATTTTGAGGAAAATTCAAGTTTTCAAGCTTTTGTATGGAAGTCGCCCGGATCCTGAAATTATTCAAGTTATACTTCCTAGGCTACTGCCCCAAGTTCAAGATTTCATCGAACTAAGAAATCCAACAACATTAGACAGATTATTTGAGCTCGCGGTACAATTTGAAAGCCGAAGAACAGCCGACAACGAACGACGACGCCAATTTGAGCGAAGAAGTCAGTGGAGTTCGCCAAGACCGCAGCAAAAGCAAAATCAAAGTTACGGGAATAAGGCGAAGCAATGGCCGAAGAAAGATGTGTCTCCTAAAGCGAGCGGCGAACGAAGGGAATTTAATAGAAGAACAAGCAAAGATTCCGAGGGCAACCAGAAGAAAAAGAATTTAAACTAAGAGGGATTTCTTCGAGGAAGGTGAAGAAGTCCGAAGCAGCGCAAAACCCTTCCAAAATCAATTTAAACACCGTGGTCGTTAAGAATTTGAGTTTGCCGAAGATTGAAGTTCTAATCAACAACATACCGGCGACAGCCCTCTTGGATACAGGAGCCCAAAGCAGCTTCGTATCGGAAAGATTCTTTAAGAAGCACTTTCGACGTTACAGAATTTTTAGTGCAAGAGACACGGATGTCATAGCGGCCCAAGGAGAAAAATGTAGCTGTTTAGGAAAAGTACCATTGTTCGTGCGTATCAACAACGAACAGGTAAGAATCCTGTTTTATATTGTGCGTAACCTGCAGACTTGTATTATTCTAGGTGTGGACTTTTTTAGTTTGGCAGAAGCAAAAATTGATTTCAAGGGGGGAGAACTAACATTAAATATGAAGCCAATTGAAGCGAAGAATGATAAGCCCCCGCAGCTGGACTTGGAACATTTACAAGCAGAGGAAAAAGAGAAAATCCAAGGTCTGGTAAGTCACTTTGCGAATTTATTTAGTGATGTACCAGGCTTTACGCAGGTGGTGAACCACGACATTGACACGGGGGACGCTCAGCCAGTTAGGCAAAAGCCATATAGATATGATAGGACAAAAGAAGAAATAATTGAACATCATATTAAAGAGATGTTAAAGAATAAAATCATCACGCCAATTTCTAGCAGTTATGCTAGCCCCGTTGTCCTGTGTAAGAAAAATAATGATTACCCGATTACGCACCCGAAGCGGTGGCGTTTTGCTATAGATTATCGCAAGTTAAATTCAGTTACAAAATATCCTGTATATCCGTTGCCGATAATTGAAGAAATTATTCGAAATATTTCGTCTACAAAATACATGACTACATTAGATCTCACGAGTGGCTATTTTCAGATTGGGGTAAAACCCGAGGACGTACACAAAACCGCGTTCATAACGAAATCTGGTACGTACGCATTTCTTAGAATGCCGTTCGGATTATCCGGCGCGCCGGCAACGTTCCAAAGATGTATGGACATCGTCTTAAGACCAGTCCTTGGTAAAAGCACTTTCATATATTTAGACGATATTATAATTACGAGTAGTACTCTAGAACAACACTTACAAGATTTAAGAAAAGTATTTTCATTGTTAAACGAAGCTGGTTTAAAGATAAATGCGTCTAAATGTAAATTTGCCGCAAAAGAGTTACGTTATTTAGGATTTAAAATTTCCCAAAAGGGAATCGAAACGGATCAGTCAAAAATAGTAGCCATTAGAAATTATCCTGTTCCTAAAACAGCGAAGAAATTATCGTCGTTTCTCGGGATGTGTTCATATTACCGGGCTTTCATTAAAGACTTTGCAAAAATAGCTGAGCCACTGCTAAAGTTGAAAAGAAAAAAAGCTAGGTTTTCGTGGTCAGCAGAAGCCAACTTGGCGTTTCAAAAATTGAAAGACGCATTGACTCAAGCTCCCGTCTTAAAATTTCCAGAAGGGGATAAAGGATTAGAGATTTCAGCGGACGCTTCAGATTTCGCGATTGGTGCAGTGCTTTCCCAAAATGGTCAGCCCGTGGCTTTTTTCAGCCGAACATTAAATGAAACCCAAAGAAACTATTCCGCAACAGAGAGAGAAACTCTCGCAGTGTTAGCATCAGTACAGAAATTTCGTGTGTTCTTTGGAAGTTCTCCAGTAACTGTATATACCGACCACGCGGCGGTCACTAGACTCTATTCTGGAAAAAATTTATCACCCAGATTAATAAGGTGGGCTCTCAAATTACAGGAATATAACCTAATAATTAAACATACGCCGGGAAAGGAAAATGTTGTGGCAGATGCTTTAAGCAGAATTAACTTAGATGAAAATGGAAGTGTAATTAAGATAGCCATGTTAACATCCAAAGTATTAGATTCTCGTGAAACAGTAATAGCCGAACTCAAAAAAGATCCGGAGTTCAAAAATATATACAATTATTTGGCCGACCCTGAGAATTTCAATCATCCGGATATTGTGCCGATAAGAAATAGGGCCGAAAATTACGAATTAATTGACGGACTGTTATTCTATACGAAAGCTACTAATGAGAATCATGAATATAGACCGGTTATCCCAGCTAGCATGAGGTTGAATGTATTAGAAGAGTTGCATGATTGTGCCATTTCGGCTCATTTAGGTATAAGAAAAACTGTTCAGAGAGTTCGCGAGGCAGTTTTCTTTCCAGAACTGCAAAAGTTTACTAGGGCGTATGTCCAGTCGTGCCCAACATGTCAATTAAATAATTATGTTAATTTCCGCCCGGCCGGGTTCCTAAATAGTATTAAATCAGAATTCCCAAATCAAATAATAGGCATCGATTTACTTGGACCTTACCCTCGAAGTAAAGTTAATAAAAGCCGATATCTTTTAGTTATAGTGGATCATTTTAGCAAATGGTTAGAGTTAATTCCGTTAAAACGCGCGTCTGCAAAAATTGTAGTAGATTCAATTCTAAATAAGTATATTTTAAAATACGGGGCGCCCCTAAAAGTTATTTCAGACAATGGTCCTCAGTTTGTTAGTAAAATGTTTGAGGAAATGTGTGCAAAACTGGGCATACGTCATCTAAAGATGGTCCCGTATCGTCCGCAGTCAAACATAGCGGAACGGGTGAATAGAAATGTAGTGAAAATAATTCGTAGTTATGTGAAAAACTATCACTCTACCTGGGATAGCCATATAAATGAATTTGCATTTGCACTTAGGACCGCCAAACACGATACTACACAAAAAACACCCGCTGAACTCTTCTTAGGAAGAAAGATCTTGACCCCCCTAGATAAACTGTTCTTTGTACAGGAAAGGGCAGAAGAATTTAAAATGAGTGATATACAAAAGTTAATACGGGAAGCGACGGAAAATATAGAAATGGCCCAAAGAAAACAGAAATTGTACTATGACCTAAAAAGAAGAGAGGTCAAGTACAATGTGGGAGATGAAGTGTTGAAGATTAAACACAACTTGTCAAATGCCCCAGAGGAAAAGGTGGGGAAATTTTTTCCGCGTTTTGAAGGCCCGTTCACAATTGAACAAATTACGGGGGCAGTGGTTATATTAAAAAGAAATGATGGTCAAACGCTCAAAGCGAATGTGGACCAAATAAAACCGTTCTATAATCGCAGCAAAATGGCTGTATTTAAAGATTCGTTTCAGGATCCGAGGCAATCGACTAGCCAGGAAGATATACGTCAGCAAAAACAGCAGGAACCAGCTACAACGGCATCGAAATGTCAGAAGAAGAAAGCTCCCCCCCAACAAAGAAATAAGAACCAAAAAGGTGGTTTCAAAAGAAAGTCTCACGATGCAGGTGAACAAATCTACGAACGGAATTACGAGCGCACCAAGAGAAGAAAGCAGAATGGGCAAGGGAAGCCCAATGTATCCAAAAGAACTGTGGAATCATCGGACAGGTGCCTGAGAAGCAAGAAACGTCGATTGCAGCCTGAGAATCAACTTCCCGAATACAGCAGGAACCAGGACAAGCAACGAGCAAGGGCCCAGGAGAGAAGGGCCCAGTCCACCAAACGTCCAGCGGAGCAACCTCCTCTACAAAGGAAATTGCCGAGGATACAACGACGGAATTTCAAAAGAAAAAGAGACGAGCAGGCTCCGAAAGAACAACGAAAAACGAGGAAACTGAACCAGGCCACAACTTACTCAAGTTTTAAAGATTGGGCCAAGAAAAGGATGGACGATCATAATAAGATAAGTACAATTTCGTATTCAAAAGTTTAGTTAATTTTTGAGTATACTGCAAGTTGCAGGACTGATTTTACCTCAAGCGAGGTTGACTTTTACGCCAAGTGAGCGATAAGTTCTCATATGGAAAGTAAAATGTTTTGTTAAAAGAAATTGTAATTCTTAAAGATTTAAAATTACTTAATTTTGTAAATAGATTAATTCTGTAAAAGCAATGAATTGCTGAAAAGAATATGTTAACTAAATGATTTTGTATGACGCTTTGTCTAAAGACTTGTAAAATGTCTAGAATGAAAATTCGGAAAATTGAAAAACACGATTTAGTCTGTAGACTATTAATTCAATGTAATTTGATATTTCAAGAAAGTACCTTGAGAAAGGAATAGGAAGCACTTGCTGTAAGCTTAGAAATTTAACCTATATTTCTGTAAGCTTAGAAATTTAACCTCTATTTGCATTTCAGGATTGCTATGAAATTGTTAATGTGTTATGAAATGTAACAAATAATATTATGCTAGCAATGCACGTTAAGTGCAATATTAATGTGAATGTTGTGTGCAAACTGCGAATTTGTATGCATGAAAAGTTAAAGATTGACTATTTTAGAATGCAAGTGTTAATTAGGCTCTCCACCAAATACACTTAAAGTGTTAGACATAAAGCTAGTGAGAACCTTAGGATTAGCTGGTTATAGGGCGTTTTTTTCAGGTCTCGTATGTCAAGTTCTAACTAATGTTAGTCGATTGTAGGTGGAAGAGTTGAACACCCCCGAACACATAAAAACCCGCAATGGCGGTTTGCTTTACATCCAACACCGGTGAGAGAGCATACGGGGGAAGAATTTAATTGTGCTTGAATGATAATGTGTGTGTGCAAAATTACACAAAAAAAAAAAAATAAGGATTTGTACCACTTAGAATTATTCTGTTATTATGTCATACTAAAGTTGTTTTCCTTCCAGATTTTGCTGGAAGGAGTAAGACTGTTTGAAGAATAAGACTTGAAAAAAAAAATGTTGAAGATTGTTGTTCCAGAAAATTTCGTCTGTATTTTACACAAACATATATTGCCTTGTAAGAGTTGGCCTAAGTTTAGAACAGTGAAATTTTCGACTATTTAGAATTGCTAGTTTTCAACATGGTCCGTTTGGACCAAAGTAGTTTAACTATCGCAATTCTGGCGGGAAGTTTGTAAGGTTTTAGTTAAACTAACCAAGTTTATTTTAATTTAAATCTTTTCTATCTCCTCTCTGCTTCAACTTCCTGTCAGAAGAAGCGCGCGTTTTTAGCTTATGCTAATTTTTGAAGTTCAGCCAAGCACTATTTAAGCCAGAGGTAGAAACCTCTCGGTGTGTGAGAGCTTTGCCTCAGATCACGGTCACGCTGCTCAACGTTCGCCTGACCAGCTAGCAGTTTAAATTTATAAGCCATAGTGCTTACTACGTGATTGCATTGTAAAATAAATTAAAGTGCGGTAGTATTTAGTATACCTTGCTACGCACCCTTTTCGGTAGAGGCCAACTTCCGCGAATTGCTCTGCGAAGCAAAGTTTAATTTAAGTTATATTTTAATTTATTTAAATTTATTTGATTGTTAAGTTCGACCAAAGTTTGGTCTGTTACGTTCTGTATCTCTCCCGAATTGGGAGGTTTGTATTTAATAGTGAGTGAATAAAAGAGGATTTCAAATCCCTTCACGTGCAGTTATTCTCCAGCCCAGCAGTTACATCAGAACATAGCGTACCTTCCGCTCCCTGTTCCAGTTCAGGACTTAGAACGTAAGGATAAGAACCTTGTAAGTAATTCACCATGTTTGCAAAGAGTATGCACAGAGGACTAAGTCCTGATATAACTACACATGTTCTTGGATGTGTTATTAAATCAAATAATAATCGATATCTAGTGACAAACTGAAGCATATATTTGCCTCATTTATACTTTTCAATAAATAATTATGGTAAAATGAACAAAACCTATTTTTCTTGACATAACTCGGATACTTGAAAGAAAGAAATTATAAGGGAGTCATAAGCAAATAAATCACGATGTGTAGTCATCTAAGAGTGTAAATCTCGAAGCCAGCAAAGAGTGAAAAAGTAATTAAGCTGTTGAACGTGAACTGAATATGCGGGAGGAAATGCCTTCTTGCCTTTTTTGTATATATTATCTCTTTAGATAGATTAACAGGGCTGTTCTGACGTCAGCACAAAAATATGATGTCATGTTGCGTGATTCTCATGAGACAAACAGTAGTACTAGCTTTCAGTGCAAAGCAGTATCAACTTTGAATAAAAACAAGTGACAAGGGTACAATGTTTGGCTGAAGTAGAAGCATTCTAATATTTGAGCAGACTGCTACTTATCAAAACTTTACGACTTCATATCATAACAATGAGGGTATTTTTTACTAAGCATTTACATTGTGAAACAATCTGATATGAACACCATATTATTTATGCGGTCTATTAAATTACACACATTTTTGAAGCGCTTCATTGAAACTTTTTTCTTCGCATTTCCTTAGAGATACATTTCTCATTCAATTGATTCAGGTCCCGCTTCACGGCAAGGCAAAATTACGTAAAAACTGAAAACATCTTCATTAAGAATTGAAAAGTATAGAAAAACATAAAACACCAAATGCAATTAAAACAGATGAAATTTTTTTTTACAATTTATATTTGAGCTTCTGCGAAAAAACAAGCAATTCGGCCAGCGGGCAATAAGGCAGATATTTGGTGCACAAAACTGAAATTTTACTTTTGTACTACTAAAATTAAAAAATCCAGAAAAACATAAAATACCAAATACAATTATAATAGTTGAAAAAAAACTTCTTATTTACAATTTAAATTAAAGTTTCTGCGCAAAAACAAACAATTCGGCCAGCGGGCAAGAACGCAGATTTTGCGGTGCACAAAACTGAACGTTTACTTTTGGTCCACTCGGCAAAAAGACACTGAAGGTGCAGAAACTGACTTAATTCACTATTCTGCTAAGTCTCAAATGTAAACAAGTATAGCTGCTCCATTAGACTCATTCGTACTTAAATAGCTTTTAAATTGATGATAATTCTACAACTATAGCACGCAGATAAACTAAAGGCATAAAAAACTTGACCGGAAATTACAGCATAATTCAATCACATTTAAAGCAATTTACCAACATGCAAGAATAAAAGAAGTGGGCTCACCGAGCCGTATATATATATATATATGTGTGTGTGTGTGTGTAAGATATACGAAAACACAATGTCTAAATTAAGAAATGATTGGGGACCACAAAATTGACTATTCTAAATCTGATGTCCCTCCCCCCCCAAATTTATCTGCTCTGCTCAATTCGAGATCTTTTCACGTTACATAAAACTGCTTGCAAAAGGAAACTAAAACCTAAAATTAACCAATCTCAGCTTAGCTTTACATATGCACCTACGTAGTATAAGCACTGCTTCGCTAGCAATTACTTCACTACTTATTGTTAATTTCCCTTGCCATACCAAACCTCTGTTCTGCTTTGCTCAATTGTTCTGCACCTTAAAACCTGTGTACATAGTTATTATTGTTGCTTACTACAATCTAGAACACTTGTTTCTACAAATAAATAAATAAATAATAAAAGTTAAAAAACGGATTTAATGTGCGTTATCACGGAATAATAAAATTATGTTTCCAAGCAGCCACGTCTGGAAGTTTTTGGTTTATGCATCCATCCTTCTAGTTACGCTGTGAAGGCCCTTTTCTAAAAATTAAAAGGACCGGGTTCTTCTGTACTCATTAAAATATTACACACACACATATATATATATATATATATATTATATTTCTTATAATAATTCATGGTTTTAATTGACTTTCTGTTTCTTGGGGATATTAGATAATTTTTTTTCTAATAAAATACTGACTTATTTATATATTTGGTGCGGCCGATTTAAACTCAAAAGGGTGATGCACAACTGCATGTTATAGCAGTCTTATATACAAAATTTCAACGCTCTGAGGCTGTTCGTTTTAGAGTTATGCGAGAAACATACATCAGTATGTGCAGACGTCATGAAAAAAATCTGTTCTGAATCCATTTTAAATCCCTTTTATAATCTCTTTTGGAAAAAGATTCCTTTATTCTGTCCTTGAATACAGATGCGAAGCAAAAATATGGTTAAATTTGCATTCGATAGTGGTCAAAATGAATATTTTTGTTGAAATATGATACACGGAATTTTTCGTAACTACAATATTTAATTTACTTCGTATAAGGAAGTAAAAAGAGAGAGAAATCTGATTAATATTTTTAACTTTATCCAAGTATATTTTCATATTTTGCTCAGTTTATATGATAATAAACTGATATTGAGACTTTTTAGCGTCTGAAACTACATCTGCGCTCGTATCCATTATTATAAGTATTTGAAACTTTTGTACAAAGATTCCTTCATTCCAAAAAAATCGCTAAACCAATATCTAATCTAATCATAAATTTAGAACATCCTTGGTTTTCGAAATAAGTTTGAGAACGCAATAACCAATGCTTTCATATAAGAAGTATTACAGTCAGATGCCTCCTAATATAGCAGTTGACGTATTTATGATATTCACACGATAAATATTTTTGTTTTTTCAAATGTTTCATAATTCTGATTTATAAACAGCTCCTTAACTCTTACTGAAACACGTAAATAAGACAACCCAAAGTATTTACAAATATTTCAGATCTCAAATTTATTTCCTCTTAATTTAAATTGGAGAATACGATATGAAAATACAGATACACTAATATGTCATGGGAAATGTTTATCACTTCTTAACAGATCAAATATATTTCTAAAAAACTAATACTAGGAAAAGAAACTCTTATAGCAATGTTGTTCATACCTTGGAAAAATGTTTCCTCACATCTATGTATTTAAGATTTCATTATTCTACACATTCTCTACGCAGTTACAGCCTAAAATTATTTGTATTTCCTACTACGTATACCCTTTAAGTTTGTTTATTCATAATATTTCTAAGCTGCTAGATAATTGTTGCATATTCTCAATAACTTGGAATCAATTATTCATTCTGAATGTCTGATTAATGACTTTTCCTTTTGCTTGATATATTTCAGTGTGTCGACGAAACCTTAATTAGAGAGGAAAAGTGGCTTAAAATATTGTTAGCTGAAACATCATAGATATATTACGTAAAGGAAATAAATCATGTGCGTAACTGTTAAGTAAAGTACGAATGAAATATATTCAAAATTATTTTCTCATTAGGATTTCTGCTTTTAAAAAGGCTTTTTGAAAGATGATACTTCATCTTATGAATGAAAAGCCAAAAATTAAATTTATAAATATGTAAGCACTCACTGCGCTTGTGGAAAGATAAATATCTTGGCAAGGTAATTTGCTTTTAAGTAATCTGTTATTACAAAAATCAATTTAGTTGTAAATTTTAAGGTCTGTGCTTTCTCGCTCTTATGTACATACTGCTCTTATGAATACCTTGAACGAAAATTGGCAGAATTTTACATATGTGACAAGTTACGTAAATTCATTAACTGAATTTAAGTGAATGAAAGGATTTTAAAGAATACCAGTAAGCATTAGCAATATATACATGCTGTAAAAATTATATTAAAATGGTAAATTTTTAAGTAGACATTTAAACATAAAATTGCAAAATGTAGAATTTAAAAAAGTTGATAAGAATATTTTAACCATAATACATTAAAACATAACGGGTGATTAAATTTCAAATATATTTTGCTAATATAATAATTTGTCCTATAGTTTAAGGCTGACTCAGACATCTAATTCTCTAGAAAAATATGAGTTTCAGTTACTTTAATAATTTCTTTCAATGTCTAAATTTGTTTAAATATCACCATACGAGATGCGATTAATAAATAAGTTCCCTATTCATATAAAATTAATTTAGAGCAAATTTTTGGTATCAAAATAAAGGGAAATTATTTCTTTTAAGCATGACAAATTTATGTTTTGTATTCCCAAAAGTGTAGTTTTGTTTATTTGATTATGACAAAGCACTCGAAGGCTAAGTGGAGGAAAGCCTTCGTGGGCAGGTTTTATTAAAGTAAGCTGGCTCGTATACAAGTTACAAATTAAAATATGAGATTAATCAAAATATGACATTGAGGAAAACCACGAAAACGCCTATAAAGCCGATTTGTTCACCGGCATTCAAACTTCGGACGAAACTCCCAGCGCTGAGAGACTTTACCGCTCTGCCGGTAGTGAGCCGCATAAAAATGTGTTTTACTATTTTATGAAGAAAGTTTATAGTTTGCGTTATGAAGAAAGTTTATAGTTTGACACGAAATCGTCAACTTCAAGGTGATGTTTCTGCCAAATGAAAACTGTTGACGTGTCAGTACACCTTTTAATTTTGGAAGCAACCAAAACTTAGATGGCGCCAAATTTTACGTAGCGCAAACTAGATAAACTTAGATGGCGGCGCAAAATCTTACGTAGACGATTTATATTATGATGGAGACAGTGTGAGAGAGTCATTTAAGTTGTCCGGATGCTGCATCAATATTAAAGAATGGTAGATTTAATTTGCAGAAATTGAGGTCGAACAGTAGAAAATTAGAAAAACTGTGGGTAGAAAATGAACTTAGTGACAGTGAAATAATGGGAGTTCAACCGTTGAAAGTACTAGGATTGAATTGGAATTCTGATAGAGATGAGTTGTCGTAGGAAGTGGAGGGCTTGGTGGATTCCTAGAAAACATTGCGACGCACTAAAAGATGTATTTTACAGACAGCAGCAGAAATCTTTGATCCTATTGGTTTGATTGCGCCATTTGTGATACGTATAAAGTTATTGTTACAAGAAATGTGGGAGACAGCGTGTGATTGGGACGAACAGTTGCCGGAGGACTTGCGGTAAAAGTGGATAATGTGGTGTAACGAAAACGGAAAATTAATAGACTTTACTTTTTGGAGGTGTTGGTTTCTGGATTGGGAGAATGAGCAAGCTGAAGTACATGTGTTTTGCGATGCTTCACGGAGTGCTTACGGAGTATTTTTTATTTTAGATATTGTGAGAATAATGCGAAATACAGAGTGTCCTTTATAATGTCGAAGATTATAGTGTCGCCGTTAGAGAAACTAACGCTGTCGCGCTTAGAACTAATGGCGAGGGTGATAAGTGCTAAAGTGAGAAATTACCATAAGCGTGTTTTCAAAATTAAATTGGAAGAATAGTGTTTTGGAGTGATTCTTTTATTGCGTTGCATTGGGTAAAGAGAAGTGAGAAGAGATGGAAACAGTTCATTGCCAACCGCATTGTGGAAATTCAGGAAAGATCGAGTCTAAGTGATGGGTATTATTATCCATCTGAGGATAATCCCGCAGATTTTATTACTAGAGAAATTTCGGCTGAGAAGTTGGTACTAAATTAAAAATGGTGGTAAGGTTCAGTTTGGCTTCGGAAAAGTTTTGAGAGTTACCAATTGCAGACAATGCGGAAATACTAGCAGAGCAAAGAAAAAATTCAATTAAAAGTTTAGCAGTTCAGATGGAATTAGTTGAGCAACTTCGGAATACATTTTCAGTTTGGATCAAGTTGCAGAGTTGTCACTTAGTGTTTAAGGTTTATACGGAATGTGAGGGAGGCTAGGATTTTGTTTCCCTGCTTAGAAACGAGTGAACTAAAAAAAGCGCACGGTATTGTAATTAAATTAGTCCAAAGAACTGACTATAAAAAGGAAGAAGTTACCTTAGAGACAGCGAGTATTAAAGAAAAGTTCTTTAATTTCTCTAAACCCGTTCTTGGACAAAATGGCTTACTAAGTGTAGGCATATGTTTTAAGAACTGCCAGCTTACCAGAGTCTGTGAAACATCAGATAATATTGCATAAGAATCTTCTTATTACAAAATTATTAGTGAAATTTTATCATCTTAATTATATGCATAGAATAGTATAATTAGTTAACTCTGCGATGAAACAAAAATATTGGATTATTAAAGTAGAAGCTGCAATACGAAGAGAAGTAAAAAAATGCGTTATCTGTACCAGATTTGACTCTGAATTTTCCAAATAAATGATGACCGACTTACCCTCTGTGAGAATGAATCCCGGAAGACCATTTCTTAGATCCGGTACTGATTTTTCAGGACCATTTTTAATCAGCCCTAGACGTGGTAGAGAAATTAAGCCGTGCTTCGCAAAGAAAGCCGTCCATTTAGATCGCTCTAAAACCACTCATCGGTCGACTGAAAGCCATCGGTCGAAAGCCAGCTGAAATATTCAGTGATTCTGGAAGAACGTTTATTAGTGCAAAAATTATTTAAAAGCAATAGAGGCACTTGGTACTTATTTGATAAATGAAGGCGTTAAATGGACAATGAATGTTCCATCAGCCCATCATTTTGGAGGCCTTTGGCAAGCTGCCGTTAAATCCATTAAATTTCCTATGAGACATGTTACAGGGTCGCAGATCCTCTCACAAGAAGAATTTTCAACGGCAATACTTAATTCCCGCCCTATAGTGGTTGCTTCTGAGGACCCAAATGATTTACACCGGATCACTTTATCGGGTCGGTTCTGAGTTAAAATGTGTTCCCGAACCTGATCTTACAAATGAGAAAATTTCCATCCTTGAACGGTGGAAATTAGTCACACAGATTTCCCAATCGTTTTGGAAATCGTATTCAAAAAACTACTTGACTCATCTGCAAGTGCCCAACAAGTAGAAACTCCCCAGCGTCGAAATATGTGTGAAGGACTTGATGCTAATCAAGGATGAAAACTTGCCGTCACGTAAGTGAAAAATGGCGAGAGTAATTCACACCTATAGAGGAACTGACAATAAGAGAAGTGAACTTAAAAACTGTCCCAGGTGAAATAAAGAGACCAATCCATAAACTGGTCCCACTTCCTGCGGATGACTGATTGATTTGATTTATTTCTTTCATTTATTTTACGTTTCGTATTTCATTTGTTTAATTTCATGTTTTAGATTTATATTTTACTTTGTTTAATTTCTAGTTAAGCTGATGACGAGGTCATGGGGGCCCAGTGTGTTAAGACATTCACTGTCCGCCGAAAGAGGGCACTGTATCATTCTTCAAGTTTTTTGTGTTATATATGTGCAGTAAGTAGGAATAAAAGTGTTGTCCGGAATGGTGCTTTTAGTTTTTTCTAAGTGTGGAGTATGTACCAAAGAGATGAAAATGTAATAGTGTCGCTGCAACGTAAGTTCAGGCCTTCTCGTGTAGTTTGATTGTAGGGTAGGAGGGTTTAGAAATAATTTGATTCGTTTCCCTAGCTGTATGGCTGACTTCATCATTTCCATCAAACTTTTGCTTCCCATTCCGACAAAGACAGCTCCATTGCGTCATGTCTTTATGTCATTTCATCTCTCCATTGAGTCATGTGATTTGTGATGTTCACTGGGTAAGTTTTAATAGGCTAATAAGTATCATCTCCAAATGGGTCAGCTGCTTTGTCGGTAATGCAGGTACCCCCAGACTGAATTTTATTATTTTCAAGACTGAACTTCATCAGAATATTATTAACGACCACTTCTTACTGTTTGGAAGATGCTACACTATAAAAGCTTATGTGTGGTCCTTAAATTCATTAATTAGTTTCACACTCAGACTACATATAAGTATGTGTACAATTACGTGTATAATGTTTGAAACGACAATAAAATTACGTTCAAATTTATCATATATAATTCTCATTTTCTTGAACTTTTGTAAACTCGAATAAATTTTCGGTACTTTACTAAAGAATAAAGTTTTTTTTAATTAGTTTTTTTAAGTTTTTTTTAATCGTAGACAGACTATGGAAAATAAAAACAATTTTACTTGGTTTAGCCTTTTAAAGTTCTCTTTTATTTAATTATTAAAGCTAAACATTTTGCATTAATTAAGGTTTTCAGAAAAGGATATGAAGACATGTAATTTAACGTTTAATTAAACGGCGACAAATTATTTCACTTTTTTTATGTAAAGCAGAGGACTTATATTTTGAACACTTTGCTGCACAGTCTCTGATTTTTCTTTCTGACTTCACGAAATTAATACTTCACTCAGAAAATATTTCAATTACCGCCTGTGCAATCAAAATCTGGATAAAATTAAGACTGCTTTGAAACAACAATCCAATTACCTGAATTAATTTAATTTCTGTTGAATGTTTTTACTTTCATTAATGTTGATTTTAACAAAATTAATTATACTGCCAGCTTTATATTATAGTACGAGCAGGCCAAAAAGGGGGGGGGGGAAGGATTAACTCAGAAACTGAAATTACGCCCTCAATTAAAAGCAATTCAGAGGCACGATAATTAGGAATTTTCAATACGTAATTATTTGGAATTTAAGGATCTTTCGAGGAGATTAATTTATTCAGAAACTATACTTTTCAAACATAAAAAGAGGAAAAAATTACTTTATCTTTTTGTTTCAGTTTTGTGTTATAATTAATTTCAGGTAATATCTTATTTGAACTCTGTCCAGTTATTAATATAAGTTTGCTACAGACGAGTAGGATTAGTTATAAAGATGAAAGAATTTAAAAAGTAATTATGTGGAATAAAAATAATATATCATAAAAAATAAGAATATTTCGAGCATTAAATGTAAATATTTCACCTTATCGTAGACTGCTAATTATACGATGACAGTATATGGTGTACATAAATCAACTTCTGTCATTGTAAATCCTTTCTGAAAGAGAGGAATTATTCCTCCGCCATAGAGCATTGCTTTTATGTAACATAAATGTGTACTAAAGCTTAATTTCCAAAATATGAAACATTTGAGACACCTCAAGAGAAATATTTGCAGCCACAGTCAAATGGTTTGCATAAACTTTTTGAGAAATCTTAGCTTGAAATATAATTTGTTTGTATAATATGCAGAATCTCCTAGTGATTTTTCACCCTCGAACAGGTTAAAAAGCTTATTTGACTCTAAAATGCTATATCGATCAAAGAATTGTGACCATTCAGACCTGTTAAGCTGCGTTGGTATTTGGATATTTCTTCGATCTTAACATTTTTCACAGAGTAAAGTGAGTTTCGCAAAGTATGTGAAATTTAGACAACACTATTTGCAGTGTTGTTGGACTCCAAACCTAACTTCAAAAAGGATTTTTATTAACTAGTCTTCTTCTTGCAGTTTTGTTAGTGTTATCTTACTTTTTGCTGAATGTCCAGGTAAATAATTGTAACCCTTGATTTTAGTAGGCACTAATTTGCAATAGCCAAAGACACTTTTAAATTTTGATAGCGGTATTTTTTCAATAGATCTGGCTACGTTCTACAACCAACCATATTAAATTAAAGTTACACTGACCCCTCGTTCTTCCAGATGATTTCCTAGGACTCTCTGCTCATAATTTTAGGTTTCTGAAGAATCTGCAAATTGTGACATTGGTTAGTGCAAATAAAGCGTAAGAACAAAAATGGGGGGATTGATTTGGAGCAAGCAAGGTCCATTTATGATTTCCAAAACATTTATTTATAATTGGCCTCAATCGTGGTTTTAGTAGGTAGGAAAATATGTATTGCGAAATTATAGCCAAAGGAATATTGTAAATTACAAATAACACTTAATAGATGAGCGTCCAAAAGCGTAACGTACGTGGTGTGTTGACGTTAAATTGTATTACATTGGTTTGGAGTCTTCCATAGTTCTTGGGTCATGCTTTTACAATTTTCTAAGCCCACATGAAAACGTTTTAGTCATAAAAAATTCCCAGGTATAGCAAAAATTGTCGAAAGACATAATTGCCATGATCCTTCGTAATGGCACGATGATTGGTTTTCTTGCCGAGTAAATATTTCCTTCAGCATGAAACTCCATTAACTGATAAAGCTCAGATCATTTTATTCTTTCACATTAAGCAAATAATCAGTAGAGAGTCTTGATGTTTTGACTGATGAAGAATCTATGGCATAGAATTTCTCCTAATTCTGAAACAGATAGTACGTTTTTAGAACATTGCAAGACTATTTTCCGAGCAGATTACAGAAATTAAATGGTTTATATTTAAAAAATAAAAGCAAATACTCCATTAATTAATAAAGTAGATAGAGTTTAGAAAGATTAATTTTACGAGATGAATATTAAAATTATTTTGGAAAAACTCGAAGCTAAGAATACTAAACCCAAATTTAAAATCATATTTAAGTTGTATTTATTGATAACATCATAATACCCAGGTCTAAAGTTGTATTTTTTATAATATCAGTCGGTTAATCTGTTTGTTTTTACCATTTTAAATGAAAACTAATTAAAATTATTTACTTCTTTAAATAATACGAAATATTATGTATGCAATTTTAATTTCGTTAAGTTAATTTTCTAATATTTTATCACTTAAGTCTCAAGTCTTTTAAAAGACCTTTTGTTTTCAATTGTAATTTGCATAATAAATATCATTATTTCTGATTCCATATATATTATATTTGTCTTCCAAAGTTATCAGCTAGGAAAAAAAGGTTAACTATTTTCTTAATCTCCCAATGCTTAATATTATTATTTTTTTTTCTAGTTGTCAACCAGAAGTATGACATCCACCTCTTCGACGAGTTTGTCTTGAGGGGAAATATGGCAGTACTTCGATGTCCAGTCCCCAGTTTCGTTAGTGATTACGTCAAAGTGACGTC
>KK117280.1:697496-749374 GCA_000611955.2 Stegodyphus mimosarum | reverse complement strand
AAAGAGTTGATGGCTTTCTAATCACTCCCGGGATTATCAGTGGTAAGAGAAAGCATATAGATCGTAAAGTTTTACGTTCATGCAATATTTATTACTTGCATGTACATTTCGTATCCCTCTCTTACTTTATATTTACATTTTGCATTCCACTCTATCAAAGCACACATATTATTTTACTTTTAAAGGAAACCTGGTGAATGTATTTTAAATGAAACAAGACGGGTACATCTCTGAAATAAAGACTGCAATTATATCATAACTAAGCAATACAATTACTCATATTTAGATGTGTGAAACATCTAAATATGAGTGATGTATTATTGTATGATTAACGGAACAAATGCAGTGTACACAAAAGGTTAAGGAATTGTATTCTTATTTTTATTATTATAAATCTTTGAAGAAACAGGAAAAAGCAATAAATTGATAAGTTAATTAATTAAAATTAAGAAACTTTTCATGTTTGGTTGATTATCTCCAGAGTTATTGTACGGAATTTAATGGAAATAAATATTGACAAACATTTATGTAATACTAAATTGCACCATAAAATAAAAAATTAGCCTATGATCTTCCTCTATAAACAGTTATGCAGGTCTCAAAACGCGGTTTCATATTTAAAATAAACCAGTTCTAGAAAGACCCTGTGGCAATCGATCTTCTTTCTGTAGCAGCGCTTTTTCCTATAAAGCGACTTATAATTTCTCTCCTAAGCACGTCCGAAGTATGTCCTGTGAAGTTTAGTTCTTTAATAATCTGTCTTGTACGTTACTGGAGATTAGGATGGCCAATCCTTCCAGTTAATATCCTCCATTTCCAAAAAAAAATCACCCATCAGAATAATTTTGTATTAATGAGCGTTATTGTTCATAAAAATGAACGGAAGATCGAATGAACACCTGAAAAGGCAAACATGGATCTCTAAAGGGCCATTTCCACTGGGGTTTATCTGAGCTAACGGTGTCAGTTCCATGTGTCGACTAGCTCCGCTATGCCTGCAGTTCAGCTTTTTCAACTTGCTGTCCTATGGGAAAAACTGGTTTTGGAGATGGTTCGGCTACGTCAGTTGTGTGCGTTAGCTCAGATGAACCCCAATGGGAATGGCCCTTAAGATCTCTTCCTTTTAACGCTCAGCAGTTACAAAGCTTCTTTCAATGACATGAAGGTCTGTGTCTCTATCCAACACGATGCTTGTCTGGACCATCAAATCCTTGTGGTCGCTACCGTACTGGTAATTATCTCGATTGTTGAGTTTAGAAAATCGGTCCCTAATTCAGATGCACATACGTGGATATGGACTTAGACTAAATCTACACTCATCTGTGAATTAAGCACTTCTTCTTTGATGCTTGGTCTAATGACTGTGTTTTCTAGACTATGCTAAATGGATTTCCTGGTTTAAAAGTGAAGCGGGACGTTAACAGTAGCCTTTTTTGTAAACACCTCTCCTTCACGCAGCCTTCTACGAACAATATCACTTGAAACACAACTTCCTACTAGCGCATGGAGACCATGAGTGATCTAAAAAATCTGCTGCACTCGTGGTAACTCTAGCTCAAATGGACAGTTATTAATCTTCGTTCCCCGTCACTGCTCTTGAACAACTCTAACCAAGCTTTTTTTTACCGCTTCTATATCTTTAAATGCTTCTGTATCCTTCAACCCAAACTTACACGACATTCAAGTCAGACTGCCTACTTTTCAATCTCCCAGCGATTCTCCACCCCATTCAAGACGATGGTGGGTGTTAATTTTACCTGTCTGCTTTTGAATTTCTCAAAATGTTATCAAAAATAACAAAGCTCCCGGAACGATCTAGCGAATAAAGCGCGGGAAACGTCACCTGCACTTTTCACGACCCTACCCTAAATTACTCCGCCCGTACCCATTTATACCATCATGTACTCGACACCTAAGATTTGCATTTTTTGGAAGTACAATTGGTACGTTCGTTCAGAACTTTTAAATTAAATCGAGAAAATCTGATTACTGACTTAAAATTAAACACCAGTAAATAAACCACTAGAAAAAGAACGCATCGATAGTTCTTGTGACAAAATATTTGAATTTCTGGAAAATGAATTTCTGAATCTTCTGCCTAGGAAACAGATAGAAATTTTAATAAATTTTATCAGTAATGATATTTTAGTTTCAAACATAACTAAGCATTTTTAATTTACTTTCTGTGTTGCTATTATCTTAATTATAAAACAAGTTTAAGATATATATATATATATATATATATATAGATAGATAGATAGTAGATAGATATAGATATAGATATATATATATATATGATGAATTGTCATAAATTCATAAACTTGTTTTATGATATATATTTATTTATATGTATATATATATGTATGTGTGTGTGTTATCATTTTCTTTGAATTCTTTGAAATCTCATAAAAATTCTTTAATTAAGTTCTCATGTGACTGCTTTTTGTTAATTAAGAACAATCTTTAAATAAATCTCTTCACAACGTATTTTGTCACATAATTTCGCCTAATCATTGCACATCTACACAATTTCTAAGATATTAGTTGCAAATTATCATAATTAAATTCGGAAATTGTTTGAAAATGCTAACTACATACTTTCATTGACAAGATAATTAAAAAAGAAAATTATTGGTAATTTGTTCGCGAAAAATAGACAGTATACAGTTCTTTGAGATCATGTTTGCTTTCTGCAGTTTTAATTTTCTTTTTTAAATCTAAAACAAACATTTTTGAAAAACTGTAATTAAATTTCTTAGCTACTAAAGACAAACATAGACTATCATTTATTTTCCTCCTTTTCTGTTTTTCCCTCTTTTTTCTTTCCAAACTATAGTTGAAATTCAATAAATGAAAGCCCATTTTTTAAACCAATTTAAAAAAAACATTTTTACAGCATATAATTTCCCTGGCGACAAAATATCAAATGAGATAACTTATTTTAATTTTCCGCTTTTAATAATTTGTACGCCTAGACCAGAAAACTGTGAATAGTAAGGCTTCTTAAAAATTTTAAAAGCACAGACCGAGGAAAGCGCACGAAATAATTAAATAGTAAACGAAAACGAAACTGGAAAGAGTAAAAGAAAAATTGTTAATAAATTGTTTGCCAATAATTTTTCTTTGTTAAATTTAGGAAAGTTTCTGCAACCAAGTATTGAACATCACATACACGAGTATTAAACATCGTTTATATTCATAAATTTTAGACTTATAACTTAAATTTGATGTGAGATCAATAGCAGCATTGACTGGTTTTTATACATATTATATATATTTTTTCTTCATATATATATGAAGAAAAAATATTAATTGTTTTTCTTACATAGATACTAAAATCTGATCAATAACGTTAAAACTGCCCTTTTTTTCGCTATTCTTTTAAAGTTGGTGTGTTGCTTATATTTTCAAGTTTTATGCGCTTAATTAATAAGCCGCCGATTCTCTTACGAACCAAATAATGCTTTAAATTAAAATGACCAACCAACGTACTTGTTCTGTCCGAATTTCAACCCTTGTATTCAGTCCCCAACGATCTGTCTTGAGTAATGCTTTTGATATGTTAATATTAATATTAACTGATTCATGCAGCAAGGAGAAACTAAATTTTTTAACTGCTCAAATCATCTCTCTAAATGTTTTTATTACTCTCATTTTCGAAAGTATTGTTTATAGGCGTAAACATTAATCAGCTGATTGTTTCCATGCCAGATACATTTTTTTTCCTCTTCGCTCCAGTCTTATATAATATTTAAAATGTAGCATAAAATAGTTTGCAGGATGCAAATCATAAACTTAGATTATACTGTTAAGGCTTATAATATTCTATTGATTATATTACTGGAACCTTAAAATTCGCTGTTTTTAATATATAAAAATAGCATCTTACCTTTTTTCCAAAATAAAAGTTTTAAAGCTTAGGATTTCATTTTAAAGTACCTTACGAGCAGTTGCCCCCCACAGCTTCAATATAAAGAAGAATTCGTATGCAAAATTAAGAGAATGTGTCGAATTTCTGAAAACCTAATGGGCAGATTTTAATGAATTTTAGTATGAATACACAGTTATAATAGAGAAAGAAAAGTTCAGAAGTCATTTTACGTACGCATGATTATCAGTAAAGCTCATGTGTATGGATGTTCAAAATCCACATTGGGATATCAAATTGAAAATAATTCTAATATGGGCTATGGTTTCCTCTCACGACCACATAGGTCACCCAGAATGATGGTATACTGTACAGGAAGCAGTTGAGAAGATCCCTGTGACTGTCGATCGCATTCATTCAGCAAACCAGTTTTCAACTCCAGGATGGTTCCGGGATGGATGTGGATGGTGAGATGAAATTGAGTATCCAGACAGGCTCGATAGAAGTACGGTCAGGAGATCTGACTGGACAGTTCATGCGGTGAATATCATCACTTTTCAGGCAATCAACGACCAGTTTAGTCTTATGTACATGAGCACAGTCATCCATTAACAGGAACCTAGGAGCAGCTGCTTCCCTGAAAACTCGAACATATGCATCTAAGATCTCTATACCTTATAGTAGTCAGGGAGCTTTTAACAAACGCATGCAGAGATGTGGGCCAGCCCAAAATAATGGCAACCCATTTCACCACCGAAATTATCCTTTTTTATGATGAGAGAGAGATAGTATCATATTTCAGACTGTCTCCAGATGAAGATGCGAAGAGTTCAGGCTGAATCTCGAAGAATCTGCAAATAGCATGGTACTGCATTGAAGTTTGGCAAAAGGGACATGTTGTCTGTACCGTCCTAAATGCACTCTGTTGTGCGTTGCAATGAGTGCGACGCAAACATCGGGTCTTCTCGCATACAGACTTCTGGCTTCTCATGAAACATTACGACAACTGTAGACCGTGAAATTCGGGTTCCAGTGGCAGTAAAATGTTTGCGTAAGAGTTGGAAGCAATCCTGTGTGGCCGCTACGAAAGTGCCAAATAAGGATCCACGTTCCTCGGGGATCTTGGACGACCTTGTCCATGTCTTCTCGGTATGGATCCGGTGTCCTGAATTTGTTTCCATAAATATAAGACGATACTGAGCGTTACATTGAGCTCAGTAGCCCCATTCGCTTGTAATTGACCGCCCTCCAACCTGCAGATAATTTTTCATTTCATTCCGTCATCCATACGTTCGTGACTACATATTTTACTTGATATCTTAAAAATTTATCCAAAGTTTGAGCGAAATATGGCGAATGTCGTGAAGGAGTAAAAGCACACAAATCGCCGAAACTGCCTCGTATATTCACTCGACAATCCCGGCTCTCACGTAAGTCTACGTTTAATTATACTCGATTCTAAATGTTTCCATAATTCTTCAGCTGTATAATTAATACATTTGGTTGAACACTTTTCGTAAAAATAGACATAATTTGAAAATTCTGTTAATTTTGAACAGTATGTTTTTATATGTTACAGTTTACTTTAAATTTTGTCAAAAAACTTACTAGAAGAGTAAAAACAAATTGATCAAGGTTTGAAACCTTCTTTACAAATCCAAGCAGTAACAAGTTTTGCAGGTGAATATATCCCAAGCTAATTGATATAACTTCATCATCCGGATACTTTCATCAATTTACATCCAAAACAGAAATGGTACAGTGAATATTAAAAAAATACGGCTACACATAACTCTATAAATGTGAATATTGATCAGCTGACTGTGTCCAGGGCACTTACTTTTCTTTTCCTTTCGCGTTTTATAATATAAATAATTTTTTTACGTTTATTTTTTCACACTACGTCACATAAGATGAAATTATTTTTAAATGGTTGTGTGTAGCTGTACTAATAGTTATTTTAACAAACTATTAGTACAACTACACACAATAAATTGTTTACTCTTTCCTGGATTCTTTTATTTCTCCTTTCATTTCCTCCCCAGGATGCAAATTAGCTGATGAACGAGAGTATTTAAACTGTTAAAATGAAAATGTTAGACACAGCATGGATTTTCTAATGAAGAGCAGGTTTGCTATTTTATCCTTCCAGCTGTTAATCTTAGCTGCGACTACACATTATGGCTGTCCAATAGGTATACTGCCAGTTTTGGTTTCTGAGTCAATTGTGTAGTCAAGCACTATATCTCTACCTTTAAATTTATTCTTAAATAACTTTTTAAATTTTCACCGCAAGTGAACGGTGTTCTGTATAAGCACGTATATCCATGCCTTCTGTTAGATAGTCTGAGACAAATAAAAAGCCTTTTTCACCCTTTCCCCATTGTTTTCATCTTCATGTCTGTCACCAGTTACGAAATTTAAGTAGATCTAGTTAGCCTTCTATGCTTGCTAAGCACGTTAACTTCCTCCTTTCAGAATGCCTTCGTGGTGTAACGTTAGTACCCCCGGCGCCTATTCGAAAGGTCCAGGCTCGAGTACCGGCAAAAAGGACTGCGCATTTTGCACTTCTCCTTCAAAATAACCTAATGTTGCTACAAATTATAAGATAGGTACTGGAAAAAAAAACGAAACTAAAAATATACTTTTACAGAATGCCCGAAACTATTGCTAATAATTTATTGAATAAAATGTAACATCATGTAAAATATTCTAAACATATTTTATTTTTTAGGAAAATACGGAATGCTCGAAAATGGGGATCTATATTTTCGTGACGTCACAGAAAGAGATAGCAGTTTCAGTTTCAGATGCCACACCGAAAATCTCATTACTCGAGAAAAGAAAGTCAGCACGAATTATTCAAAAATTATAGTTACAGGTAAGAAAATATATTCTTATGAAATAGAATCAAGAAAGAGAACTGAATGAAAGATTTAAGAATTTTTTTTTATATTTAACTGAATTTTATGTTGTCAAATTTATTAGAATTCTAAACTGATAAATGCTGAAATGAGCAAAGAGTGTTTCATTAACCAAAGCTTCTGTATAAAGATACTCGGGACTTACCGTCTGATGAATAGCATTAAAGCGAATGTCATCAAAACTCGAGTGACAGCAGTTCGCAATTGTTGAATGCTTCATGTGCTGTCGTGAGTAATTCTGTCGCAACATTCTGGAGCGAAGCACAACAGCTCATGACATAAAATCATAGATCCTATTGTATTCAAACTGTTGTTAGAGGACTTTCGTGATGCATGTAGTTCGTATGAATTCCTAAAGAGTTTAAAGTATATTTCTTCCTATTTATTCAGTTAATTAAATTTGTTCCGGCAATTCAATAACATCATACCAAAATTTTCCTAGAATTCTTTAAAGGAAATTTAAGGACAGCGAGACCTTTACGACCACGAAAAATTGGAAATTTTTCTTGTTATTAACCGGACTATTTTCCTTGTAGAACTCATTGCAAAGTTAAAATAATTATTTATGATTTTGTGTCAATTTATTCTATGATTTTGTGCAATCACCTGTTACACTTTATTATTATTATGTTACAGCAAAAATCAGTTGTCACACATTATTATTTATATATTAAAGCAAAATGTAATGTTTACCCGCTATATTTTACTTTGGGAATAAATCTTGAAACACTCTTGAAATGAGAGATTTCAGCTACATAATTACATTAAAAAAATATCACATAAAATTTTTCTTATACATAAAATCACTTCAAATTGGTACTGATAGACGCAAATTTATTCAAAAATTTAAGTGAACCTAAATTTATTCTGACATTTAGGACTAAAACTATTAGGAATACTTTAAATTCCAGAAAATTCAAATTTCTAAGAAAATGCGCCATATTTTTTATAAAAATCAGTGTCTCAATAATTTATTTCTTGTTGGAAAAAATTAAATAAGTTTATTAAATGCACTGGGATAAGTAACAGTATAAAGCAAAATTTAAGGTTTTGCTTGATACATGGAATTTTATAAAAATCTACTTAAATATTGAAGAAATTCGTTTCCAGGGAAACCTGAGAAAGGAAATAATTTGATCTATTTACTGCATTTTAAAATATTTGATTTTTTTAATTTCTTGTAGCATAGTCGGTGCCTTCTAGAGATACTGCCCTCTAGCTTCCCTTTCTTTCTTTTTCCTCCTTTCTGTCTCTTTTTGTCGCTCTCCTTTTTTAAAAAATATTCGTTCTTTTGAGTAATTTTATACATCATTGTTTCAACTTCGAAGAATTTTCAATTTCTGGAAGCTCTTAAGGTGCTATATTATACTTTGAAATTTTTGACATAAAAAAGGCCTTTAAAATATATTCCCTCTCCAAGTTTTAACTATTTTACGTCAACCAACTTATTTTAGAATCTTCAATCCATGCATGGATAGGCTTATGTAAATGTTTCGTCGAATTCAAATCTCTAAAAAGTATTTTGCTATTAACAGACGTAATTCTGAAAAGACATGCGTACGCATGATACTGTAGCGGAACATAATTTAATGTTTTTATATAATTATTAAGATTTTCTAATTGGTAACATGATGTAATGTATTTGAATAGTTATTAAGATTCGCTGTGTGGCAACAGCGAGTTTAGCTCAAAAGGGTTGTTACTTGGAGTGCGCTATGGTAAGCGTTGCGTAAGCATTACTTCTTAAAGGCTTGTTATATTGTTTTTATGTCAAAAAAATAAGTGATATGTTGCAAACAAGTATGTAAGTTATAAAAATTAAATACGTTGTTTCTTTAGAACCAAAATAAGCATTTATTTAAATTATGAAATGCTCTGGTTGTTTAGTTTCGATTTCGTTTTACCATCAATACGTACAGCAAAAGACTAGTAACCGTAAAATTGGATTATGGAAGGAACTTCAACGCTGGAAACTTGCAAGGTGAGTGTTAAAATTCCACCTTTTTGGCCAGAAAAGCCTGAAATTTGTTTTTTTTTTTAAATAGAAGCTCAATTCGAAATTAATGCGATAACTGTTGATAGTACCAAATTTAATTACGTAGTATCTCAACTAGAGCCAAAATATGTAAAAATTATTTGGGATATCATAACGGATAAAACATCTGATAATAAATATGCTTTAGTTTAGAACGACTGTTAAACACATTCAAAGAGAGCGAAAACAAGCGAATTAAGCGCTTAGTCACTGGCCTTGACCTTGGGGATATGAAACCCAGTCAGTTACTTCAAAATTGAGATTGCTCGCTACTGATAACGATTCAGATGAAGTACAGAAAACATTGTGGTTAGAAAAAATGCCGGACTCGATCAAAAATATTTTACTGGTTTTCCGGTGAAGGGTTAGAAAAAATGTCTTTAATGGCCGACAAAATAATGGAAATGAATTCAAAACCTAAAATTTATGCCGCTGGCAAAAATTTAAATTCGCTTGATGAGTTACTGATCAAAATTTCTGCTCTCCAAAATCGAATAGAAACTTTTCAATGTTTCTCACCAATCTCGGTCTCGGAATTGTAGTAGTGATAGCGAAGTAGAAGTAATAAACGTAAAAGATTTAATCCGAATGGAAAGTATTGTTAATATCATTTTGAGCCAAATAAATAAATGGCTCAAAGTGCATTCCTGAAAAATGTCAACCTAACTGCTCTTGGGGGCAAAAGAAGTCGGAAAACGTAGACCAGCAGCGGAATTAGCGGTTGATTTTGCTGCAGGTTATGTTCAGGATGGCCGCAAACACCGAATATATGTGACTGACAAACACACGGGTTTGCATTTTCTAATTGATTCTGGTGCAGATGCTTGCTTATTATCTGATACAAAAAAAGATAAACTCAAAAGGGACCGCAAATTATTTGCCGCCAGTGGCACAGAAATTCCCACTTATGAGGTAAAATTTTTAACGCTTGATCTTGGCCTTCGTCGATCTTTTCGATGGCCATTCATTATTGCCAAAATTAATAAAGGCATAACCGGAGCAGATTTTTAGAGCATTTCAAATTATTAATTGACTTAAACGATAAAAGATTAATCGATGGTGTAACTAACCTTACTACTCAGTGTGACATTACATCCATCTCCAAAATGAATGATGTAAGTTTAGCACATGATAAGCTAAAATATCATGATCTGTTATCCGAGTATCCGAATATTGCAAAACCTAATCTTTCGATAACAAATGTTAAGCACCACATTTTAACAGAAGGTCAACCGGTGTATTCCAAACCAAGACAGCTAGACAGTAAACAATTACAGATTGCCAAACAAGAATTTCAGTATATGTTGGAAAACAATATAAAAAAACACTCTACATCTCCTTGATCTAGTCCCCTCCACTTAGTCTCTAAAAAGGATCGAAACGTTCGACCCTGTGGAAACTGTCGAAGACTTAATGCTATAACTCTTCCTGACAGATACCCTATCCCTAGGATTAATGATTTTAACCACAGTTTAAAAAGATAAAAATATTTTCCAAAATTGATCTTTTTTAAGCATATTTCCAAATTCCTATAGCTGAAGAGGACAAACAGGAACCGCTATAATTATGTCATTTAGCCTCTATGAATTTAATGTAATGAATTTCGGATTGCGAAATGCACCTGCTACTTTTCAAAGATTTGTGCATGAAGTACTTCAAGGTTTGGATTTTACTTTTCCGTATCTCGATGACATATTAATTGCTTCTGCCTCAGAAGAAGAATACAGACATCACTTGAAACTTGTTTTCGATAGACTAAACAAATACGGTTTGAGAATCAACATTTCTCTCATAGTAATCCGTGGAAGTCGATCATGAGTGTTGATAACTTAGAATTTTTAGGATATCTTAGAACACCGGAAGGATCTCAGCCTCTACCTGAAAACGTCGAAGCAATATTTAACTACAAATTACCAGAGACTTTCCATGATTAGCGAACTTTCTTAGGGATGCTTAATTTCTGTCGACCGTTTTTGAAAGATTCTGCAAAGACACAAGCAATACTTCATGAATACCTCAAGTGTGCTAAGAAAAAAGATAGAAAAAAAATTAAATGGTCAAATGAAGCTATATTAAACTTTGAAAAATGTAAACAGGATTTGGCAAATGTAGCTCTTTTAAGTTATCCTAATTCAGATCTGCCCTTGTCACTATGTACAGATACATCTGATTGGGCTATTGGTGCAGTTCTCTAACAGTTTGAAAATAGAGCATGGAAAATTTAACGTTTTATTCAAAAAAATTAAATAGCACTCACAAAAATTACAGTACTTATGACGGCGAGTTTCTGGGAATATATCTTGCAATTACACATTTTAAATATATGTTAGAAGGTCGCGATTTCCATATTTTTACGGACCATAAACCACTAGTTTATGCTTTCAGACAAAAGAGCGAAAAGGCATCGCCAATACAAATGCGACAACTGCAATATATATCTCAATTTTCTAGTAATATATACCATATTGGCGGAAGTGAAAACATTGTTGCAGATCAGTTATCAGGAATAGCCGATGTCTCTGTTTCACTCATTGATTATGATAAAATTGCATATAAACAAATTAATGATAAAGAATTACAAGATTTACAAGCTCAAAATAACACGTTAAATTTCAAAAGTTATTTACTTCCATCTGGTAAAAATTTGTGATATGATACGTCTTCTTCCAACATTAGACCACTTATACCCAAGCAGTTTAGAATGGATGTATTTCAATAAATTCACGGCCTCGCTCATCCGGGAATCAAGTTAAAGGAATGACATCCAAATTTATTTGGCCAAATATCAAAAAGGATATACAAACATGGAGTCGTGCCTGTATCGGTTGTCAAAAAATAAGGTTGCACGTCATACAAAGTCTGGACTAGGAACTTATCCGCAGCCTGATGAACGTTTTACCATAGTTCACATTGACTTAATAGGTCCCTATTCACCATCTGATAATTTTGTGTATTGCTTGACTTGCATTGTTCTCTATACTGGTTGGATGGAAGCCATTCCTTTACGTGACATAACAGCAGAAATCGTTGCCAGAGCTTTTTATGCAAATTGGATCACTTGTTTTGGAGATCCTTACCAAGTTATTACGGATCGTGGAACACAGTTTACTTCTGAACTGTTTCGAACCTTGGCAGTCATATGTGGAGTCAAAATTAAACACACAACTTCCTACCATCCACAGTGTAACGGCAAAATTGAGAGATTTCATCGCACTTTGAAAGCTGCTATCAAATGTCATAATTCCATTAAGTGGCCTGAATCCATTCCAACAATTTTTCTAGGTTTTAGGACAGCGTTAAAAGAAGACTTTGGATGTTCCATCGCACAAATGGTTCACGAGAAAACAATCAAACTTCCTGGAGAATTTTTTGACAACCCGACGGTTGCTACAACACCACAAACATTTTTGCATAAATTGCAAAAGCAAATGGAATTGTGCAAGCCCTTTGCGGTACAGCGAAAAATGATTCCTAAAGTTTTTGTCCATAAAGATGTGAAATTGCGTACTCATATTTTCCTAAGAACCGACAGAGTCAAGAAACCATTAGACCTAGTTATGAAGAACCCTTCAAAGTACTTAAAAGAATGGAAAAATACTTCGTGTTACAAATCAAAGGTAAGGACGTAAACATTTCGTTTGACAGGCTGAAGCCAGCCTATTGTTTAACATCCAGCGAGCAAAGGCTGGAACCAGAAATTTCTGACACCCAGCCCAAGACTCAGACTTTATTAAAATTTGAGACAAATGATGAACGATCTCGAGTCTAACAAACTGGACGACCAATAAAACGTCCTTTACGTTTTAGTAGGAATGTTGAATATTTTCCCTAACCTCTATTATGGAATATGTTTAATTGTAATTTTATATATTTATTTATTGTATTTAGTATTTTAATTCTAACGTCAGCTTATGCTGCATTATTCCGCTACCAGAATCTCTTGAATCGTAACAGAGTTACTGGAGGGAGAGTAATGTAGTGGAATATAGTTTAATGTTTTTATATAATTAGTAGGATTTTCTAATTGGAAACATGATGTAATGTTTTTTAACAGTTATTAAGATTCGCTGTGTGGCAACAGCGATTGAGTTCAAAAAGGTTGTTACTCGGAGTGTGCTATGATAAGCGTTGCGTAAGCATTATTTCTTAAAAGGCTTGTTAGATTGTTTTTATGTCAAAAAAATAAGTAATGTGTTGCAAACAAGTATGAAAGTTATAAAAAATAAACATGTTGTTTCTTTAGAACCAAAATAAGCATTTATTTAAACTATGAAATGCTCTGGTTGTTTAGTTTCGATTTCGTTTTACCATCAATACGCACAGTACCATTGACATAAGCAGAGCGTAATTATTATGAAGAGCATTGATAAGCCTCAATTAAAAACTACAGTATCCTCCTCTTAACACGAACTCGCATAAGGTAACCACTCGGTTAACATGAACAATATTTCGGTTCAGGCAGCGACGTACATGATCTCTTACGAAGTTTCTCGGTTACCTCGAATTTCAGTTAGTACTAATTACAAACTGGTTTTAGTTCGTTGAGTCATTAGATATTTTTCATTAAACCTTAACTTGCAAAGTTGTTCGACTTATGCAATGTAAAAGTCCCCGCCCAGAAATGCAACAAGTCATCCTCAGTCTTTGAATCAAAGCATTATTCCTCTTATGGTGAGGTCTTATCGCAAACAATTTATGAGAGCTGGAATAGTCGCTGCTGAAAAGGAGAGGGAAATGCCAACTTGAGTGTGCTCCGATGCAATAAATTTTATCGCCGCATCCTCGAAATCCATCATCACAACTTATGCAGCACGGTTTTAGCGGAGAAAGACTGAAGGCATGAAGACGCTAATCATGTTGACGAGCTGGTACAACGATTCTACTTCACCTGACAAATGGAACCCTAGAGTGTTGAAGAGTTTATTGGTGAAGATAACAATGTTACTGTCTATGCTTCAGTGGAATCTGATATACAAGCCGTTGTGTCTGAGGTGTAAGAAAGTGAGGAGGAAAAAAGCCATTACCCGCTGCTAAATGTTACACACCTTGGATACTTTAGAATGTTTTGCTGCAATATTCGAATTTACCACTTGTTTTACGGAAACCATATGTACAGTTCGCCGTGAAGTTACCAAGCATTTATGCTCCTGTCTGCGACAACTCAATATACAGAAACTTTTCACCAGAAAAGAATTGTGAGTACAGTTTTCTAAGTTACATTGCAGTAATTAATGTAGTCTTGTCGTGTTTTCCATGACGACATATATATTATAGTGTAGTACGTATGTAGTATCTATACACTGTAAATGCTTAAGGTGTGAAAAAACTATTCCAAAAATAAAATTTGTGTCCCCCGTTAACATGAATTCTTTTAATACGAAATCTTAGTTTTTCGGTCTCTTGGTATTTGTGTTAAGGTTCACTGTATTTGAAAAATAACCTTTGAAATTCTTCCCTTTAAAAATTTATAAAACGTCTTAATTTAGTTCTGGTTTCTTAATTTTCTAGCGTTTGGTATTAGAAACCTAAACGTGTTACATGTTTTTCGAACCAGCAATGTTCACTATATCTTTTAAAAATCAAAATTGAAAAATATATTCGTTGAAATTTCATAGAGTCTTATTTTGCTTAAATTTTGGTTGCACTCATTTTTCGTAAGTGAACTAATCCAATGAGCTTAAAATAAAATAATAAATTTTGTGAGCATTAAATCTACCCAAAATTTTCTCACTTTTATAGTTGCAAGATCGGCAATTAATTAAAGCCATTCATTATCATAAGTAGACAACAGAACGGTTGACTTCTGAAGGTTTCTGCTCGCAAAATGCTTAACAACAGAAGTTTCTAAAAATATTTAATATTTTAATAAGATATGTCATGAATTAAATGAATTTTATTTAAATCAATGATAATAATTTTTATTTAAATATTTTTTAAATTAATCAATTTATTTAAATCAATCAATCAATTTTTATTTAAATCAATAAATCTATTTTATTTAAATCAATCAATCCCTTTTATTTAAATAAATTTTTATTTTATTTATTTTTCTAAGAGATTAATGTAAAGAAAATAATATTTTTAAGAGCTGCATCTGTTGCTTTAAAATAGTTTAGTCCATTAATTAATAGCAGAGTTATTAAATATTGTTATGTATTTCGTATTCCAATAGGTCATATTAGTACAATTATAATTAAAATTGTTGTATTTTCCCATGCAATGCAGTGCGTGACAAATTTTAAGACAGAGTTATGCTGAAAAACAAAGAATACAGGGGCACGTGTATTTAACATCGAGTAAATGGATATCTCTCTAATATGTCTTTAAATTGAATAAATGTAATTGACCACTATGTTAGCTGTAACCGTAATTCTATCCTCTTATTGTTTTCCAGAAATCTCGAGAAGCAGAAAGTACTAGAAATTTCTCGCGACCGGTTGAAAACTGTTAAAGTCCGGTGAGAGAGCGTCTGAGTGCAGTTGCTTAGTTACAGTTGTTTATTTCCGTGTGAACTGAGATATCAGATTTAAATTTCTCTTTAGATTCGCTTTGCATTGCATTGGAATCAACGTTTTTAGTAGTTCGAAATATAACTACTGATTATACTGCGTAATTTTGTGAACATTTGTACGAATATCTCTGAGTAAAATTCTAGATTTCTGGTATATTTCTGTTGATAAGCATAAACTTTATTAACTTATTTTCCAACTTGTGCGTTCAACCTATTACGAACCTGTGCGCACGGAACAATATGAAAGTAATATTTTATGTTTTTTTTTGAATGGCAACAGACTCAAATGTATTAAGGTGAAACAATGGAAAATCGTATTTCGACACTAATAGACCTATTGGGCTAAAAATTATACGTAAAAGTTAGTACTTAACGCATAATTATTTTTATTTAATGACAGAAGTGCTGATGAGAGAAAGAATTAAAAAAAAAGTCGAATTAAAAAAAATTAATTTCAAATTTTAATTTTTTCAGTTGAAGCAAATGCACTAGTCACAATTACATTGTCGTATTCACATACGCAGCGTATAATATTAATCGCACCTTATGTTCAAAACAGTAACATTTCTGTGAGTATATTTCTTGACTTATATGTTTTCAAACATATTCATTTCCTAGACTTAAATTACAATGAAGTAAGAACTAAATTTCTAAAATAAAATGGAATATCAAAAAGTAAAAAAAAATCCTTAATGATGTTGATAATGTTTGATCGAGTAATTTCTACTACAATAATTTAAAAGATATATTGAAAATTTTATTTCATCAAGACACTTTAGATGCATAAATTTACAAATAAAATGCTTAGCCCAAAGGGCGTTGGCCCAGAAGGGCTATTAATTTCATTTTGGCAATTTGCGTTGATTCGCTTTCTGCGTTGATTCAGCTTTCAAACTGTTGCCACCAAATAAGAATTTTTCATTAACAAACTCAACGATTTCATAGCGAGAAATGGCAAAACAGTGGAAAAAAACTTTTTTATCTCCAGCGATCGAAACTGTGTATCGAAAATTCTAAAGATATGCTCATTTTAAAATTATTTTGCAATATTGCTGTTGAATCGAATTTTACGGTTTAAGTGCGAAGAACATGATATTTAATAAATAAAGGTAACACAGAAAATGTTAAAAAAACGACCATTTGGGCGTAATGTAAAATCTGAAAGCTTTCAGATTTTTATTTTTAATATGAAAAAATTAACAGGGCTAAACCGGGGACGGCATCTATGTTTCTGAAGGCACTTGAAACGCAGGAAAGAGTTACAACCGATATTAATATTTCACGGAAAAATACCATACACAATAGTACCTATATTTCCAACCAGTTTAATCTGGATAATGAATTCACTTCGTTATATATATTAAATTAAATATTCAAGCAAAATGATTCGAAACAAAAAGAACACACTGCCATTAATGAAAAGAGCTCACCAATAGAGTGATTAATGATACTACTGCCGTGCCAATGGGAAGGAGTTTGAATCCCGGAGATGGCATGGACTTTTTTAAGCGTATAGTGTCTAAGTGGCAAGGGGGCACTCAAAATGCAAGGCGAGTCGAAAATCCTCTCGAAAGGTGGTTGGTAAGGGTAAAGGGGCGAGAGACCTTGGTCCGTCCCTTTGTTATTCTTCCTTAAAATTGGAGAAGTTACTGCGGTAGGACAACAAGCTGTAATACCAATGATCAAATTTTGATGGCCCGCCCATTTATACCTGTACCAGTCAATAATGGAAGAATAACTATCATTAAAATGGAAATAATTAAACTGTAAATGGTATTTAATGAACAATATTTTCAAGATAAACTGAACAGTATCATTGAATTCAAATTCGCATGGAAAAGGAAGTTAAATTTTTTTGTTTTTTGTCAGTGCTCATGCAGCAGACATCATCTACTGTCATTATAGCTATTCTTTGCTCTTCATCTTTTCCGTCTTCTTTTTTTGTATTAGGCTGATAATTTTTGATAACTACTTTTTTCATCAATTCTTAGTAAATAAACTTAATTTTTTGTGGGTATGCAGGATGGTTAACTCGTCCATCAGTTATTCGCCAGTTCATGTTGACTGTAACTTATGTATACAAAGCATGCAAATTCCAAACACGTCATCATATACACGTAAAGCAGATCTTTAGTTTCAGCAAAACAATAAGTTATAAGGTATTTCTCCCTCCTTTTTCATATGCCTTCGTGGTGTAGTGGTCAGCACACTCGGCGCGTACTCGAGAGGTCCGTGGTTCGAGACCTGGTGAGAGTATTACTCATCTCTCCTGCTTTCCAAAAATACCTAATGTCTCAACAATGGCGCTAGAACTATAAAAAAAGGTGGATGATGATTCTTCACCACCAGGATTTAGCGATTGGGTCCCCTAATCTCCAGTCGCCCTTTAAGGGGGAGTATATAAGGTATTTCTCCCGCCTTCTCAGCATGCTTTCGTGGTGTAGTGGTCAGCGCACTCGGCGCGTATTCCAGAAGTCCTGATTCGAGTCCCGGCGAAGGCATTAGTCATTTTTATAATCTGTCCTGTTTTAAAAAAATACCTAATATCTCTACAAAGTAGTAAAATTATGAGAAATATTCTGGATTGGTAGCATTTTTTACAACAGGAAAAAAAAAACACTGTGAAACTATCCGCTCATAATTGCACGTAATTCATTGGTAGAAATTTGATTTATTGTCTAATTATTTCTAATGAGCTTAAAGTTTTTGTATCATAAATGTCAGTTATCCAAAAGAATTAACAAGATTTTTAGTTTCAGGAAAACAGTAAGTAAAATAATTATCAGAAATATTCTGCGATTACCAGTATTTGCTTCACCTGAAAAAGCCACAGTGTGATATTTTCCGCTCATAGTTACACGTAACTCAGTGATATGTAGAGACTTTATTATGTAACTTGTTAGAAACTTTGTTTCTTTAAGTATTATTAACCGAGCTCAAAGATTTTTGATCAGTAAAAAAAATCTGAGTTATCCAAAGAAAATTAATAAAAGTACTCATATTCAAAATAACATAAAGTGATAATTTTTATTTTACTACGCTTTGCCCTAATATATCAATTATATAATTTAAAATCATTATTGGTTATCTGTCGACCCTGAAAGTTGGTTACCATCAGACCATGAAAGTTGGTGGAGATACCACCAAAGCTGCGTCATTTATTCCTTCGGAAGTTTGGAGAATTTCATGCATCCTTGTTTAATAAAAAATCGGAATTTTATCCGCTGCATTATTTTCGTTTCGTAAAAAGGCTGTCGTTGATTTATACCATTTAGTAAGGCTTTCTGATTTTAGTGAAAATCTTTTGTGAACGCTATGTGTACAAACATCACACAGCTACTTGTTCCAAATTATTATTGTTTTGCTGACCATATTCAGTTGGGCAAATAGTTTACATTAATAGACACTTTTATTGATAACATTGAAAAATAATCTACTATTTGCTATTTTGTGGAAGGCAGTTATCAAATTTTAATATTTTTTTTAAATCCAAGGAAGAAATGCAGCAATAACTATTATTTTAAATCATTGTTCATAAAAGACAAATTTTACTTACCTAGAATCACTGATTACATTAAAAAAAAAGCAGAGGTTATGAGTGCGTTGTTAGGTCCCGCTAAGCTATAACTGGCGCTAAATCGCGCTGCTTGGCGACAGTTTCATGGTCGAAGGGATAATACGTAAGTGTCATTAGGTTATACGATACAAGAAATCTCCTGAATAGGAATCAGTGGTTACATATTTTTTAAGTAATTTTAAAAACTTCTGATCAGAGCAAAAGATTTAAAATTAAATATATAACTGTATTAGCTGAAACGTTTTTGTTTCTAACATTAAAATAATTTATAGTCCTTAAGAAGTATGCCTGTATTTATATACACTGAAATGTAACTGCTTCAAAGCGCTTTTCCAAAACTTCTAAACTTGTAACAAGCATAAAGAGTAACGTTTTATTCATCAAACTCCTTTACAAATCTCATTCACAAAATTAATTAAATCTTCCATACTAATCAAGTTCAGCTTTTAAAATTTTTAGCTTGATAAATTTGGCGAGGGAGGATAGTAAAAAAAACTTACATGTACAACTCTTTAAGAAATTTAAAATTAAAATAATTGAAGTCGAAAGTGTTAGTTTATTTAATCTAAACAATTCCAGACATTTATTCAAATGCAAATCCTATGTATTTCGACTTGTATAATTTTGGCGTTCAGTTTATAACTAATTAGATTTGCAACTGGAAGCATGTTATAAACTAAAATGTAGATTATTTTATACATTAGCTTTATTTTTAAAGTACGAAAATTTTATTTTACCCAAATGCAGAGAGAATTTTGTTATTGCTTCGCAAACATTCATTCGCATTTTCTTAATTTTAATTCTCATTTCCAGTTATAATACTGAAATTAATATTAATTGAATGTTATTAGTTAAATTATTATTAAATTATTAAATTATTTTCTCAAAGCATAAAAGACTTTCTCTCTACTCTAAGTGTATAAGAACTAATTTGCATAATCGTTCAATAACTCAGCAAAACTCTCCAAAATATTCGCCTAAACAGGAAGTCTTTTTTTTTCTTTCCTTCGCGTGTACACATGTGTGTGTGTCTGTGGTTTCCGATGTCTGGTTACAAATTTGCACCTCCGGCTAAAATGAAGTGATATATCGATTTTGTAAAAAAAAACGAGTTCCTCTTTGGAATACTTATCTTACTTTCCTCAAGCAATGGCTATAAATGGTAAAGTAATCTTTTTTGTCTAACGCTTTCTTCATCTGAGTTTTACTTTTACTCTCAGTACTTCTTGTCGGCTTGTTTTACTTTTAGAAATAAAGTTCTATTAAAGAGAGAAGAATTTTGCTTTTCTACAAAATTTATTTATTGTTATTTTGCAGCATACTTCGAAAACAACGTCATGCACTTATTCAGTGTTTAAATGTTTTTCTTTGACTTTAAAAATCTTTAATACATCGGAAAATAATCTTTATTGAAATTTTTGCATATTATTCATTATAAATTGCAAAGTAAAACTTTACATTATCCCAATTAGCATAATGTATGGTTTAATATGACATTATGACAACGAAATAAAACGGAAATTGCGAATTGGGTTTAAATAATCTAGTGAAAAATATCCGTTATTTTCATATTTTTAAAACCACAATGTTTTATCTCATGTCTTAATTCATTTCTAATTGCATTCAAGGACCTAAAAGATTATTTTAGCGGAAAACGGAGTTATTTAAAAAGGTAATAAAAAAATCTGAAAGCGTTCAGATTTTACATTATGCCTAAAGGGACTTTTTTAAAAATGTTTTGTGCGTTACATTAATTTATTAAATAACATGTTCTTCGTACTTAAACCATAAAATTCAGTTCAACAGCAATATCGCAAAATAATTTTACAATGAGCATAGCTGTAGAATTTCCGCTACATAGTCTGCCCAGCTGGAGATAAAAATGCCTTCTTTTCGCGCGCAGTGTTGCCATTGCTCGCTTTGAAATGTTTGAGTTTCTTAATCCAAAATTCGCTAAAGTTTTACAGCATATCAAATAGATAATAAAACAAATTCCAAATTCTAAATGTGGGCTCCAAATGCCCATATTCGGGTGGAAATGTACGTTATTCAAAATTTGATGGGTTTAGGTACTGTCCTTTTATCACCGTGCGAGAAACATACATGCATTTATTCAGATTTTTTATTATTTGATTTCTTTATATATAATACAAGGCTGTAATATTTGATGGCAACAGTTTGAAAAGTGAATCGACGCAGAAAGTGAATAGACGCAAAATACCAAAACGAAATTAATAGCCATTCTAGGCTAATGCCCTTTGGGCTTAAAAATCTGAAATTCTTTGGGGAGATTTTACATTACGCCCAATGGTGCGTTTTCTTAACGTTTCCGATGTTACTTTTATTTATTAAATACCATGTTCTTCTCACTTGAGCTATAAAAATTCAATTCAACAACAATATCGCAAATTAAGAGCATATCTTTAGAATTTCCGATACATAGTCTCGCACGCTAGAGTAAAGAATTTTTTTTTTCGTAGTTGCTGTTACTCGCTTTGAAATCATTGAGTTCTTTAAACAAAAATTCACTAAAGTATTACAAAATATGAAATCAATGATAAAACAAATTCCAAATTTTGGCTTCGAAATGCCCATATTCGGAGGAGGATTACGTTATTCAAAATTTGATGACTCTAATATTTGGAGGCAAGAATTTCAAAGTGATTAGCCATTTGTAGTTGATCGACGCAACATGCCAAACCGAAATTAATAGCCCTTCTTTGCTAACGTCCTTTGGGTTAAAAATTTGAATATATATTTGAATAATTTAAACAAAACTAGTTGTAATTTTGAGAGATTTTTTTAATATAAAAATTCTAAATTTAGCGTGCTTCTCTTAATCGAGTTATTCAGGACATGAAGACTGACTCAAATGAAGAGTCTAGTTGAATGGAACGAAATATTCCGCTAAGTTGACTTGGCAAGAGTAAATTCACTTTCCTAGATTTTGACCATAATTTGCAAATAGACGATTGTTTCTCATTTATCTGTAATATTATTCTCGAATTCAAATCGGTTTATGCACAATAATTTAGATTTAGTATCTATAATGTTTCATATATAATCCAACTCAAGATTTCCTCTCCCAAACATGCACAAATGTGACTTCAGCGTTAGATGGAATGAATTAAAAAAAAATCTGCTTCTTTTCTTTGTCGAATGATAAATAAATGTCCTAACACATCTTCAGTTACAATAGAAGAGAAACACGCCAATGTGACAATCAAATTCGCTGAAACAACCTTGTATTTGACGTACATTTACAAAAAACACTCAATCAATTTACTCAGCCGTTACTCAGCTTTCTTTCCCTTTCTAGATATTTTGTTCTCCTGATGAGGAGGGACCTGTAGCTGCCCTAGAAATCGATTGAGTGTTTTTTTGTAAATGTACGCCAAATACAAGGTTGTTTCAGCGAATTTGAACATCTTCAGTTACTATAGCTTAATTACGTTCCCATTGCATACTTCCCCAGCAGTTTACAGGCGAAGGTGTTAATTGATTATGCAAAGTAACTCACAAGCTATCTGCCTATGACAAGGAAAACCTTCATCGCAAATTTTCAAACTTTTTAAGGGGAACTGGCGCGTACCGGCATTAGAGACGCCGAAAGCAATGTAAACTTCCGTACAACCAGCCATACCTCGGGATGGAGCACAAGGCGAACTAGTGTTCCGCTCTGCTTCTAGTGGGTTTTTGTTCATGTAATGCAGATTATAAATATCTGCGATTTATCAGTATTTCAAAACAGCCTTGACGTCTGCAACAGTATTGTAGCTGACATAAGCTGAGACTCAATTATAATCTTTTCCGGAAAACAACACAACACAAAACAAAGCTAAAAATTCACAGATGAAACTTAAGAAATAAATAGGAAGAGAATGCCATTTTATCTTGAAGGAGAGCTGGTTTGGTTTATTAAGTTATGGCAAAGCACTCGATGGCTATCTACCTAAGGTGAAGGATGCTTTCGTGGAGGATTTTCAAAGGAAAACGGCATGTAAAACTACGAACCGCTCATGCAGCCATCTTGTTTGCCTTGATTCTATCTCCAGACTAAATTACTAGTTTTCAACTACTTTGCCGTTCGGGCGCTGGTAGGCCTCATAAAGGAGGGAGAGGTAACTTAACGTTTAAAGTATTAAACTGAGAAATGAGTTTTCTTCCAGCTCTGAACAGCAAAAGTACAATAAATGTTTCCAGAAGCTATTTCCATTTCGCACCATCCCGAAGCTACAGAAACACATGTCTTTATTAGATAGCCCAAATCTCTTATGATATGTGTTCAAATTATCACGTCCAGTTAGAAATTTATTAATTTCAAAATTGCAGAAAAAGGTTTTATTATTCAATCTGTAAGGAATAGAAAGGAAGAGTAGAATAGAAGATTAGGAATAGAAGAATTTTTGTATAATTCATTCCACTTCAGAATTTCTTGAAAAATTTTGTTTCTTTGACTGTTTCTTGAAACAAACTTCCTTTCTTGAAAAATGCTTAGGCAGTGTCATTAGGTATTACCTTGAAGGTTTGTTGATTCTTTTGGCAATTAATTAGCCTTCAATTCCTAAATTGCCAGTATGGATACGTACAGGAAAAAACATGACACCAGCACCTTACTTATTAAAACCTTAAGCATATCATGGGGAGAGACAACTAATCGCAGGAGAAGATATTCGTAAGACACTATTATTTAAAGATGGAATGGATTCAGATATTCTTCAAATTCAGATCTTAAAATATTTTCAAATCAATCTATTTATGAATCTCTCAAATCATTAATATTATTATGATAGGAAAATCATTTACTCAGTTTTCAAGTAAAGCAAAATTTGGAATTCACGTATAATGAGAAACAAATGTAAGAATGCCGCTTTAAAAATACATCTGCATTTATTAATACGACACAAATAAAATTTAAGAAATGAAGTGCATAGTTAAGAGTTAAGAATTTCGAGGTTTATTTTGCAATATATAGTAATTTGGAGAAAAAAGCGGGAAACAAAAGAAAAGAAAAAGAAACCTGGAAAATTTTTTTCTGCTACAAAAATTATTTTTAAGCATTAAAAATATATGAAAAGAATTATTTAAATAACGAACAATAAATACTATCTAATTAATATCTGAACAATAACTAATTTTAAATGTAGTTAGTTCAAAAATACTCATATATTGAAAAACAATTTTAATACTTGTATTATAGAATATAATAGTTTAACCCGTTTTCTCATAACAGCAGCAAATTTTCTTTTCGTTAAGAAAGAAGCATCATTAACTTCGCTCGCAGGAATTCTCCGTAGACTATTTTTTCAATTAAAATGTTTTTCAATACACCACAATTTATGGAGGATCTAAATTTATTCTTTAGCTTAATAACAGTACTGATCAAATCTCTTTCTAGCACGGGTACGTACACTCAGTTTTACAAATTATGGGATTGAAAGAAAGTAATAACAATTATGTACAGTTTTTCATGGGTATTATTGTGTTCGTCTGTAGAAAAGTAGAAAGGAACTGTTTTGACTCACATCAAAAAGCAAAAAATAATCATTCTGCATTTAGGCCTTTTCGTTTCTTTCATTATAACTTTTGTTTTCTTTCATTGTGTTTTTTACGTTTCTTTCAATATAATTTGCGTTGCTTTCAATTTTTTTTATCTCTTTATTTATTTTTTTATGTATGCGCTGATTAAGTACACTGGCCTTTCATCGTGATCGACAGAAAATCGTAATGACAAAAGTAATGCATTTTCTTACATGCGAGCTGCCTCGAACTCGCTTTGTGCGCATTGGCTAATTTGTACCAGATGACCTTGAAGTACGCTTGAAGGCCTTTGTAAAACTGCATCATAATGTTTGCAGCCATATGTTTTCACATGCATAGCGATAGCGGCTGATCAAACGTTCTCTTTAATAAAAAATAGTTAATCCAAAGGTAAAGAAAGCGACTTGAACACCAAATACCGCGATTTTTAATAAAAATAATGAACCATTAATTCAAACTAATAGGCGCCAGGAGAAATTTTAGGAATAAGAGAAAGTCGGGAGAAACATGTGGTAAATTATAGTTGGCCGGAGTAAGATCGAAGTTCCCACTTTACTCGTGAAAGTTCTCATGTTCGCATTCGTATTTTTCCCCTCAAAAAATCACTTTTGAAGCATCTTTTATACTTTTAGTTCATCTAATAAAATATACTAAAAGAAAACAATAATTTGAAAATGAATTGAAATATGTTTGAACAACCTAACATATGCAAGTTTAGCTTATTCATGGGCTACAGCAATCTTCCCTCCCTTTTTTTTCTTTACATCTTATTTATTGAGGTCCACCATCTTTATGCTCACTTATTTAATCAGAAAAAACAATTTTAGCCATTCTGTGTCCCGTTTATTTGAGATGTGAATATTGGGAATATTACAATGTTTATACTCAAGTCTATAAATTAGTTATTGAACGGATATGCATTCTAATTACGAAGCTATAGAGATCTGATTCAATTTTTTAATCTTCTCACTTTTGGTAAGCCTGTAGTGTTCCTCACTCTTTTTCTCTAAGATGAACGTCGAGGAACCTAGTAAACTATTTAGCAACTTATCGCTGAGTTCAAACAACTAAAACGTAGACTCGACAAGAGTTAAATACCCTTTTATTCACTCAAATAAGAATAACAATCGGCCCCTTCTCTGGCTTAAAGAAAGCCTCTACTCGGGCTTTAACTGAGGATAAGAAATAAGAAACTGAACTGTAATTAACTAAAGGAGACTTAGCCCGAAGCTAAACAAAATATCTAACGTAGTTGGCCCTTAAATTTAAACTAGTCGGCGAATATGAAAAGGCAAGTAATAAAACGGCTCAGCGTACCAGCTTCCAGAGTGTCTTAGCCCGAAGACAAACGCGCATTACTGAGGATTCTTAGCACTTTTTATCGAACTAAGTCGAACCTTCCTTTAATATTTCTTCCAACTCATTTGCATTCAACGCGATTCTAAAACCTCATTCTGGTAGAGTGTTGTAAGTGGAAACAAGAACTGATAGGAAAAGTTTCCCAAATTAAAATAACTGTTATAAAATTAAAATGTACCTTACAAGCCAAACATATCTCCTTATTGTTTACAAAGAATTTTTCACTTTAACTAGAAATCGTTTAACTTGGCACTTAACATATAAACTTTAATCGTATGAAATAAAAAAATATAAACGAAATTGGAGCATAAAGATAAATAAATGTTTCCTGATTAATTGGAGTTAAAATATTTACTCAGCCATATTATATTACAAGTGATCATTTTTCAATGAGGATGCTTTACATTTTATTACTTTTTTGGACATTAACTTTTAATTTTACTTAAAAGGGCATGAGATTTTTTGCCTACTTAATAATTCCAACAGCTGAAATAACATTCTTTTATTTTAAAAATGAAAACATATACATTTTGTTTTGGACAATCCAATTTTAATATTTACTACATAATTATGGCATGACGTTAGGGAATTTTAACCTCAAAATGCTGCAATTATTTAGAACTGCAATTATGTTATTTCTGCAACTATAAAATACATTTAATCATTCTTGAGCATATTTCAGTAATAGTATTGGTATTTCTTTACAGAACCTCATCACAATCAGCCACCTCGTATCATCCACCGATCCAGTCGAGTAACCGCCAGCCTTGGACATCGCATGACACTCTCTTGCATAGCACAGGGTTATCCTGTTCCCATGTACCGATGGCACAGGACTATCGGAGGGCAGCGAATACTGTCTGAAGTAGGTTCTTCTGTAAGACAAGAAGGAGGTGTTCTGATATTCAACAAGGTCCTCCGTACGGATGCTGGGCGATATTCATGTCATGTGAGCAATTCCATGGGAGAAGACCGAGTCGACATGGAGCTCTTAGTTGAAGGTAAAATTAGTGAAAATATATGAAATGATTTTAAATCTGGGCAATTTTATATAATATCCATTTAAAGTTTTTTTATTTAGCGATCTCATTTAGTTTCTTTAAATAAATCCTCCTATTAAATCGAAAAGGTATTGCTGATTAAGTTCATACCTACTAATTTCTGCAGCAAAGTTGCGTGATAGAATCGAAATACCAGAGGACATTAATACGAAATCAGCTGAAATATATATTTTTTATGAATTGAATTAAAAATATAAACTAATTCGAATTCTCGTAGAAGTGAATTTTTCGTTATAAATAAATTATCAAATATGTACGGAATTCTCTAATTTCGTCCATTAATTTTTAATAAGTTTACTTCACAAATTATTTTCAGAAACATACGCATTCCTTCTTCCTTCCTCCTTCCTCAATGGTCGACAGCCTTCTCAAGAAGCTTTTCCAAGCAAATTTTCTCCTTGATAGCGTTCTCCAGTTTTTGATTTTTAAGACCAGTAGGTTATTTTCTTGACAGTCTAACCATCATAGATTTGGTCTGTTTTTTTCCGGGTGCCTGGTCTGGCGTTGAAGACGTTTCTTGTTGCACGATTTTCATCCATTCTGATAACGTGGTCTTCCCATTCTATTCCTTGTTGTTTAATGAAATTAATGATGTCAGGTTCATTATATGAGCGATATAGCTCCAAATCTGATTTTCTAAGCCACACACTATCTTTTTTGTATTCCTCCAAAAATGCTTCTTAAAGATACTTTTTTCAAAAATATTTCTAAGTAAGGAATCTACCGATTCTAGCCTACATTCCTGGATATGTAGAATAGAGGTGGTTACCCACAGTACTCGAAATATATGTGGTAGGGCACAATCAGATATTAGCCGTATGCCCTTCCGTATCATAGACTGTATAACTGCAAAAAATCAGGGAGAATGTGCTTTTGGAAATCAAGATCACATAGGTGTTCGGGCAAAAAGTAGGCTTCAACAGAAAATCACTTCGGATTCCCAGATGTTGGCCTCTAAAATTCTGCTGAGCTTTCTGAGATACACTGGTGTGAGGCTTTCCATCGACCACCTGCATGTACTGCACGTTTTAGCAAAACCTCAAGGCGTAAAACTGACCTCATCAAAGACAAAAAAAACAATGGAGGGAAGTTGTGGATCATTGTTGATGGCTTCGTACATCCAATGCATGAACACTATCTAATGGCGATAGTCGTCTTCGGCTTGATACTATACTTTTGTATGCGAAGGTAGTGTATGTTTGCAGCATGCCTGATTTTCCACATCAAAATATGTGAAACGCCGAATTCAGCTGCAGTCGCTCGTTTTTTTACACAGAATCGACAAAACATTACAGTATAAGATCTTCCGTTTCAGATGTGTGCACTTTGCTCGATCATCTTACATCATACCTTGCTGCTTTGAACAAAAATTTCTCTCGCAGTCTTCGACTGTTCTTGGTTAAAAAAGTTTTGTGATGTGTAAAAGGGCTATATGGATACTGAGGTTAGTACTTTCGCTGTATTAAACGCCATAGGTACCTGCTCATCTCAGTCAAATCAGGGTACTTCTCATTCGCTTAATCAGTCATGGCGTTCCGAATACAAAAACAACTAATTACTCCAGGTGACTTTTCGACGTCAGATTTTTCCTTATGTTGGGAAGTTTCATCGACTGACCGTGATTTGCAATAGAATTTTACATGCTATTGATAGCTTACTTTCACCCTCTGCGTCAGTTGTGTTAAAGAAATACCAGATACATATAATTTATTAATAGAAGAATTTTTTAATATATCATCTCCAAGGAATATAAATTTAATTAATGGAATGAATTATTGGAATAAATTTGAGTCAGTATTTTAAGTATAAGTTATTTAGATTTTTATTGTAGTAAAATAGTTTAATAAGCTGTGTAGAAATATTAATTTAAACTGGGAAAAATTCTAAATAGTAAAATTAAATAGTAAAGTTAAAACGTAAAATGTAAAGTAGTGAAAACGTAGGCATTGTTATTGGCCGTGGATTTATTGACTGGTCAAGGAGAAGAAACCTATCCACTATCAGTTAACAAGAACCACATTAAGTGAGAGTGTTGCATCCTCTTTCCAGGTCAGGATCGAATTAGTTATTTTGCTAGAGTTAAATCATAAGCTAACAACAAACTGAAAAATGAGAAAAATAATTAGTCTGCTTGAGCCAAAATATTTGCCATAAACATAGCCGGAAATAAAAATGAGTAAGATTTTCTTTTTAATTTAAGGTGCTTGTTAAGAACTGAATTAAGTAAAATCCTCACTTCTGATAAAACATTCCGAACACTCTCACAGTATAGTTAAAACAATAAAAAACTATTGAGACCTGTACATATTACTGTAAAATAATTGAAATGTGTACAATTTGTAGATATAAAATAGAAAAAAGATACAAAATAGAAATATATACATATACACCCATATGTAGTCATTTGTAATTACGTTTTATTTGTATAACTTTCTTTTACTAACTAACTGTATATATGTGTAAGATATAATAAAATACAGTGTCTCCGCTAAGAAATGATTGGCGACCACAAAATTAACTATTCTAAATTTTATGTTCTCTCGCTAATCTTTTCTCCCAAATTCGAGATTTTTCCAAATTTTGAAAAACCTAACTAAAACCTAACTGTTTGAAAAACCTAACTAAAAATTAACTAATAGCAGCTTAGCTTTGCATTTACTTAATTAGTGCTTCGCGAGTAATTACATCCCGCTTTTTTTCCTGACTTCTGCCATGCAAACAACTCTGCGCTGTTTATGCTTTCGTGACTAAAATGACGTCGTATCATCTTCCTGTGTAAATAAAAATTATTGTAATTGCTTATGATCAAAAAATATATTATCTATGAAGAAATTATTCTGATATGCCTAAAAATGAAGATGGTGATTCGTCGAAATTAGTTTTGTCATCGTCTTCTTCCTACCATTTCCACTCAACCGTCACGACTACGCAGTAATATATGACATATATATAAATATATATATATATATATATATATATAATAATTAATAACTCCGAAAACATAGAAGAGGAATCAGCTTGCAGTCGTCATGACCGAGGATGGATATTTTGGCGCGCAGTTAACACCGATACTTTTAACAGCTTTCCGATAGTCGAGTGGAAAGATGGAAGAAGATGTTGTTACAATTCAAGTTCAGCTAATTACGATCTTTATTTCTAAGCACATTAGAATCATTCTTCGTAGAGTATGTACTTTTTGATCATAAACAATTACAATAATTTCTCATATATGCAGATTAAAGTGGACAACATCCTTTTAGACAGAGAAGCAATGAGGAGATATTAGCAAGTTAGAAGCTAGCAGAAGAAGAATGACGCAATTAACTGCCAGAAGTATTTATACTAGAGTAGGTCTGATTCTAGAGACAAACTATGATTGATTAATATTAGTTTTGGCTTCCCTTTTCAGTAGCATTACATAACGCACAAAAATCTCGAATTTAGGAGAACAGATGAATTTAGGGGGAGGTCACCAAATTTAGAATGTTAATTTTGAGGTCGCCAATTATTTTTTAAAACAGCTATCGTATTTTGTTATATGTTACACACACACATATATATATATATAATAGAAAATGATTACAATAATAACAGAAGAATTTTAAAATAATTAGAGATGTTAAAGGATTTCCTATATACATATCTGTAAACAAGTTTCGCTTGCAGAGGAAAAACACGTAGAAATAACTTAGCAAGGATAGAACCCCTACCCTTATGTTCGAACGCTTACCTTAGCCGACAGCCTCTGCTGACCCCAGTGTCCTGCAGGACAAAAGGCTACTTATCAAAGCCATTTTTAGGCGTATTCTTAATTTTATGCTGTTCTGATGTTACGATACTTACTATAGCTTTCTTAGACAGATGGCCAAGTTCGAGCTAAATAATGCCAAGTACATAATGAAGAATATGAAAGTCTTTACATATAATTAATTTTTGTCGAAATATCATTTTTATTTCATTTAACGAAATTTTCAATACGAGTAGTTGCAATAAACGCAAGAAGTAGAACTTAAGTTTCTGTCTTAATTTTCATTTTAATCACTTCTAAATGTCAAGCTATATGCGGCATTCACTCAACTCTAAACGACAAATGAAATTAGTCACTTGTAAATGGCAAAGCTATATGGTGGCATGTGAATTGGTTCTTGCAAAGATCACCATATCTAATATTTATAATCCTAAATCTCAAACAACTGAATTATATTGGATATTTCAATTTGGAGCACAATATTGTTTGATAACTTGGTAATATATTGCGATAGTTCGAAGCTAAGCTATATTATCATATCCTTTGGTAATATGGTAACTGCACTGATATTATAATCACTGATAAAATATCAGATAAGGCTGACTCGAAAACTCATCATTCATAAAGTTAAATAATGTTGCATTTTAATGAATTTGAGGATTGAATGTAGCGTCGAATATAATTCAGTATTTTCAAACATTGCTATGTAAAATACACAATTTTAATATCGAGGGCATTACCAATTTAAGTTGTAAGGTCTACTGTCTAACTTTTGTCTGAAATCTGGAGAGTAGTGACTGCACAGAAAAAAGGTAAAACTACCTTTTATTACACAGTGCGTCCATTCGACTCTAACACACTATGCTTAAGCGGTAACTGAAACAGTAAGAACTAAATTCAAAATTTGAAGATATTAACAAGTAGTAGAATTACGCTACAGGGCTCATGTCTCTTGCTCCCAAATAAAACCTAATGACTCTATAAGTGGCGCACAAACTACAAAAGATAGTGGATGATGATTCTCCTCCACCAGGATCTGGCGGTTGGGTCCCCCAATCCCCAATCGCCCTTTGAAAGGGGGAGTACATAAGGACCTACGCTTTCTTGACATACCTTCGTGTTGTATTGCTCAGCATGCTGGGCCCGTATTCCAGAGGTCCGTGGTTCGAGTACCGGCGAAGATGTTGCTCATTTTTCAATACTCCTGCTTAAAAAATGCCTAATGTCTCTACAAAGTTCCCATTAATTAAATTATCTGAAGTTTGAAAATGAACAAAAGCGGTTTAGTAAAAAACGCTTCCTCTTATTTACAAGAGCTGAATGAAGTTTAGTAGCAACACGCTAAAAGTTCAGGAAAGGTTTTATTACCATAGGTATAAAAACTTATAACTCTTCAATTAATTGCTATATCTACCATCTTCTGTCAAATTACTAGAAGGCTTCGTATACCATCAACACGTCCACTTCTACTTACTTCTCGCAGCGACCACACTATAGTACCAATATCTTCTAGTTTACAGCTGTAATGGATTCCTCTCATCTTTCCTTCATTTTGGTGAACAGGTCATAGTCGCACATATACACATCAAATGCGTATGGCGCGTGTTACAGTGCTCCTCATCACCAGCCTTGAAGGACATCTATGATAGCTTATCTATGATAGCTCAGGACATCTATGATAGCCTTTGAAATCACATATTTTCGTCAAGGGTGATGGTATATATCACCTGGAACATCATCTGTGTTCAGTACTTAGGATACATTGATGACAATCTTGATGACGGATCCGATGATGAAATAATTCGAGTGCTGTCATGGATCTCCTGCGATAAAAACGGGAGTTACTAGAACACCACTCTAGTAAAAGTCGACGCTTTTTCCTAAACGTTGAAAGCATATGTTTCATGGGCGCAAATCGTCATCCTCCATGACAATGTAAGATGTTATAAAGTTATAATATATTCTTTTTCACGTTCGTCAAGCGCAAATCAAAGGGACTGTTTAATACAACTATTTACCAGTATAAACAATCAAGTTTCATGAATTTCTTGATACGGTGACGGCAAAAGATACAGTACGCATCCCATATAGGTTCATGTAAATGTTTATACGTGCTATTACATTGGTCTCGGTGCTGTCAGCCGGGAAGAAGAAGTGAACTTATTAATTGTATACAGTACCTCTCCTGTAATTTTACAGTGGGTAGTAGGCATGGCAGATGGTTATATTTAGGGATCGTAATCTTTTTGAAGCTATAGTAATAATGCTTCTTTATAATATAAAAGTGTTCTTGCTACATTTTATCCAACTATTGTAAAATTTGAAAGAAATTATTCGCCTTTTAAATTTTTCAATATGTTTAGGTTTTGTTAATTCAATTTCTATCCTTCTCCTCACAGACTTCATGATGCTAGTCAGAAAGCTGCTTTAAAAATAATTGTTCCATACTTCTGCAAGTTTTTCGAATCGATGGAAGCTCATTTTCCCATTTGCACCATTTTTTTAAGAGACATTAGGTTATTTTGAATCAAGAAACATGAAAAAATGAGTAATCGAACCTCTCGGTTACGCTTCGATTGTGCTGACCACTACACCACGAATGCATGCGAAGAAGACACGAGAAATATCTTACACCCTTTTAGAAATGGCAAACATCAATGACTTTGTCAGTTACCAAGACAAATTCGAAGCCAATTCCTGAAGAAAGACGAATATATCAGTCACCGTTTATTTCTTGTAATTACTGAAGAAAAATATATTTATGTGAAAAGTATGTGATTGATAAGGAGCTATAAGACCGTTTTAGAGGACATCTTGATTACCGAAAGAAAACTTGCAATGTTATTATTTAAATTAACCAGTTTTTATGATTTCGGTCTCTACCATAACTTCTTTCCGTATTCTTTGCCAGAATATAAATGAGGTAGCCAGTATTTAGATTGAGATTTTTGAATTTTAAGACAGTGCGCATTTTAGAGCTTCCGTGTTAGTTTAGTGCATGTTACTACATGTTAGTTTCCTGCCAGCTCTGATAGTTGTAATTATTTGTCTTCGCGTTCTATCGGTGCCAATATTTTGATTTTTACCCTTGGATAGAGTTATTGAGCCAGCGTCTGGTGATACCTAATTGTGCAGCCTTTGACTAATGTTTCACGTTTGATTTAAATTTGACTGTTCGATTTAGTTGCATTAACACTTTGTTGATTGTTGCACAAGATTGTGCGTTAATGTTCGAAATTCTGTTTCAGATAAAAAGGTTATGTAAACCTTATCATGACTTTGCAGTTACCTTAGACATAGCAATAATTCGCTTTATATTTGTTAAGGTTACTGGACTAGTTAATATTCACCGATCAAGAACATTTGATTTTTTATGCCGTACATTTGATATGTCACTAGATTATGCTTGCAGAATGATTTTAAAATTTTCGGCATGACTTGGCCAGTGAATTTATCTGTTTCAGTTAGACTGCTGTTCGCTGATTCTGTTCCTATTATTCATACATGAAATATTTAATGTTTATTTAATTTACCTTTGTAAGCCATGTGTTGTACATCTGTGGTACAGAAGGATAGTGCATGTGTTCAAAATAAAAGAATAAATAATAATAAAAGAAATCTGCAAATTTTACGGTAGATGAAAAAGCGTATTTTACATCAGCAATAAGCGTCATATTTCGACATTCGATATCTGGATAGAGACAAATTATAAATATATTTACATGGCTATTGCGACAACAATTTGACATCTATCGATGAGTTACATATCTCTTATATTTCTGATCAAATTTCCAAAAGTTCATCTTAACCCAGTGATTCTCAACCTGTGGGGCGCGCCCCCTAAGGGTGAGGAGCACACTAGAGAGGGGACGCGAAAATTTCCAAAAGAAAATATTATTTAAAAAATTGATTAACTCACTGAAAGGAAAGCACACATAGGCATAGAAAACAAAATACATTTCGACATATTTAATAATTAACTTATCAAAGTGAAACAATTTCTAAATCAAAACTTACTTAATCAAAACATGCCAAATTAAAAACAAACATTTTTATATAATTTACTATGGTTACAACCGTAGTTAACACAATATTCAGACCAGGACTCATTTCTTTGGAAGTCAAAGCTTCTCTGTTTATCATGCAATGTGTCCAGACGCACTGAGGCGATTTTTGTTTCACAAGTGCTTGTATACTTTGGAATCTTCCAGACATTGAGCGAGCACCATCGGTGCATATTTTGACGCAATTTTTCCATTCTATGTTTGCTTCGTTCATAAAATCATTTAAAATAGCAAACAATACGAGCGCTGTTCTATTGGTTCTATTGAGTTCGATTCGTTTGCAGAAAAGTAGTTCTTCTACTACTGACATTATCACAAAATCGAACATAGGCAGTGAAATGAGCACCTTTATTACTATCTGTATTTTCATCAAGCTGTATTGAAAACAATTTGTCATGCAACTTCGAGAAAAGCTGACACTGTACATCGTCAGTTATATCACCAATTCGACGAGCAACGGTATCATTTGAAAGAGGTATGGACTGAAATTGTTTTGAAAAATTATCACAAAACATAGTTTCTGCAATCTCAGTCGCTGTTGGCAAAATATGCTCTTCACCAACGGTGCGAATTTTTTTACATCTGGCTATTTTATATGAAACTTTGTAGGATGTAATAAAGCTTTTTTATTCACAGACAAAAATTCTTTAAAAAATGATTTTTGCTTTTTATATGATTTTAATTTTAATTCGAAGAATTCTGTGGGTTTGTAGACGTATTCACTATGAAGCGTTACCAAATGTGGTCTAAGTTTATTAGGTTTCGTGCCGTCTGGGACCAACATTTTTGAGCAAATGATACATAGTGTCTTTCTTTTTTATTTACTTCAGTACTGGTAAACCCCAAATTTAAGGATTCTTGAGTATATTTTCTTAATTTTATTTTCAGAACCCCGCTCGTCTGTGTACGTGTTGATGCTTGACTATCGTCGAATGCTCGCTTATGGCCGCTTAAAAAATTATCTATGAGTCTGCATAAATGTACTGCCGTGAATATTTAATATGGCGAATTGCAGTTAACACGAAAATATATATAACAAACGATAGATTCGATAGCGATCGACTCGAATGAGAATTGAAACTTGCGTTATCGAACATTTTCTTTCTTCCTATGAGAAAACATTTGCTCTGCTCATGCTCGAAACGGCTTCCACAAATCATATTACTTATTTTTTCTCTTTTCTTTAGTCATACTTCTGTTTTATTCCTTTTATTATTCCCAAAATACGTATTCCCAGTTTTAGCTCACCTTGTCAAGGTTAACTTTGATTAACGAATTTTTGTATTTTCATATTCTTTTAACGTTATCTCCCTGTTTGGCTTTCATTTCAAATAAAATATTTAAATTTTCCCGGCTTCCATTTGCTTCATCTGTTCTACGCTTGCTTTGCAAAATGCCAGATTCGCTTTTACTCTTGTTTTGGCAGTTAGTTAAAAATAAATTAAAAACAGAAATCTAAATGCTCAATATATATTATTGTTGTATACATTTTATTGTATGCGGGGAAGGGGACGCGATGAAAATTGTGATTGAAAACTGGGCCGCGAATAATGAAAGGTTGAGAAATGCTGTCTTAACTTATCATCCTCACTCTCATAATCTCTAATTCTTTCTGCTTATTTACTATGTTCGCCGTTTTAAAAGGCCAAAGTAGATTGTACATATGCTATTTCTATTTTTAGAAATGCGTTTAATGCAAATGAGTAAGAGTTGTGTTTAAGTCGATGCTTCATTGACTTCGTTAGAGAGCCAGAGTTTCTGACTAGACCGCGTTTGCCTTTGGGTTACGTCTCACTGCAAGATATTACTACGCTCGGCCGTACTTCAGACCCTTGATAGATTTGCCTACTTAATTGAGATTTAGGGGCCAATTACTGAGAATTTTGATAGCTTCGGCTATATCTTTTAGTTAAACATTAGTTAAGTTTTAATTCTTATTAATTTGAGTTCAAGCCCAAATGGGAGCTTTGCTGTGCGCTCTGAGATAGGAGCAGACTGTGTTGATCCTTATTTTGAGAAATAAAGAGAATGATGAATGAATCTTAAGTCTCTCTTCATGAATCTTAAGTCTCTCTTCACACACTCAAGAGATTATTCGCTTATCGGTGTACATGGTTCCTCACACTGAACTGTGAAATAAAAGGGTGGAAACCCACAATCATTTTAATATCTTCTTGCTTTCACATTATTTTGCTTTAATATAATTATTCGGTCACATTTTAGAGGATGTAAAACACTCCATATCGTAAATTAATGTCAAAAGCTAATTTGCTTCAATCTTTTTTCGATTCGAATATGTTTCATATAAACTGTTTTTTTTGGGGGGGCAAAGAAAGTGTGAGCTGCTGTAGTTAACAACTAAACATTTTGATGGCACAGTTACCATACAAAAGAGATAAAAATAAAGTTCGTTTTAGAATTTCTTCATCTAATTGCAGTAGCAGTTATTAAAATTAAAAGCGAGGAATACAGCTTTTCTATATTTCAAAAAACAAGTGTAAATGAATATTCTGTGACAGAAGATAAATAATACCCATGTGGAGGTGAAACTCTTGAAGAAACATATTTTTCTTATTTCTTTTTTTATTTAATTTTATTCAGTATAGATCAGAAGGAATTATCTATGTGTTAATCGTAAAATAACTAAATTACCCGTATGTCAAATAAGTAAGAAATGCATTTGCTTAAATTATTTGTCAAAAGAAGTTCCTTGCAAAATTAAGGAAATTTTCTCTCATTCTGCATAATTTAAATATTTTAATTTTTATAAACTCTACAACTGTTATTAGCTTAATGAAATACATAATTTAAACATACTGAAGAAAAAAAAATATTGCTTAAATTTGAGTACTGATTGTTTTAGTTCTAAGATTAAGACAAGCATTCTCTCTCTTTCTGCTTTCATGCTTCTAAACATAATTTAGCTGAGTTTTTTACTGAATAATAAATTGTTTACTGAGTTGGATTGAATTTCTTTTCAGAATAATTTAGAACACTGAAAAATGAATTACCGTTCTGCAGAAAAAAGGGAGCTGGAAATGTATTAAAATTAGAGCTAAAACTTTAAGGCAATCAAATCCGTTTTAGTTGACATGGAAATTACATTTATTATATTTGTGCAATATCAGATCTTATTATTCATAATTTAAACAAAAAAAAATTCTACATATAACTCTAATTTCAATGAAACCGCTCTCTATTTCTTAATCTTTAAAGAATACAAACATACTTTATTTCTCATTTGCAATGTTATAAAGCGAGACATTTTTTTCGACTTATACAAGTATGCTTACAAAATTTACTTTTAACGAATCAAGTAATTTAAGCGGAATGAGCGCTAGTTTAAAAAGCAAGTAAAATCTATTGCAATGGTAATGAATGTTCGCTTGGTAATCTCTTTTTTATACTTTATAAGAACAAAACAAAGAGATTAATTTATTCATCTGGTATTCATTTTCTAAATGTTTTTATTGGAATGAAATGTATTTTTCACATGCAAATAATTTTTTTCTCGTACATTTATTATGCTAAAGAATGTCTCTATTCTCGAAATTGAGAATAAAATGCGTAATGATGTTGAGAATATTTTGTTACGTAAATCCTGTAGAAAATTTACTAAAATTCATTTTTCTTAAGCAAAGAAGCAATAGTTTAAATTCATTTTGTTATTTTATTTTAATTTTCAGGTATAAACCCAGGCAAAGAAGAAGACTGTTTTTTTTTCCTTTCAAAAAAGAAAAATAAAGCATTACTAATGAATTTAAAATGAAATTTTTAATATGTCGAAAAGATAAAATTTTTAATTATCTGTGCAAGCTGCTTCATTTCTTTTCAAACTTTGGATCACTTAATTTGTTTATTTGGCTTCTAGTAACTTGTTAAAAAATCATTCCTCAGACATTTCTTTTAATTGTGAATACCTAGCAATAAATTTTCCTAAACATGATTCTTCATCAAAAATCTCAATTTTATAGCACGCTCAGACTTCAGCTAAGCTCTGAAGTCGTGGCTTATCTATTGTACAATATAGTTCGGTTGTCTGAATACAGTAAAGCCACTAAGGCTCTTTATCCGTAGCTTATCTACAATATAGTTCGGTTGTCTGAATACAGCAAAGCCACTAAGGCTATTTATCCGTAGCTTATCTACAATATAGTTCGGTTGTCTGAATACAGCAAAGCCACTAAGGCTATTTATCCGTAGCTTATCTACAATATAGTTCCGTAGTCTGAATACAGCAAAGCCACTAAGGCTATTTATCTGTAGCTTATCTACAATATAGTTCGGTTGTCTGAATACGGCAAAGCCTTAATGTTTGAATTAAAAGTTAGATTTCTTAATTTGTCGAAAATTATTAACCCAAAAGAGCGTCAGCCCAGACAGGTTATTAATTTCGTTTTGGCATTTTGCGTCAATTCACTATAAAAGCGAATCGCGTTTGTTGCCACCAAGATACAAGAGATTGTACAAGATAATAATTGATTGCTTAAAGTGTTGATTTCTTTCTTAAATTCAGTATATTGCATTAATTTAATTAACATATGCATAGCTTTAGTTAATTCACTAGTTTTTAAAAATCCATTTACCTTATCTCCTGAATTTCTACAGTTATTTACAAACTTCAGACATAATGCTATAACATGTTTAAGTTTAGTGAGAGAAGAATATTTATAAAATAAATCATAAGCGTCTATTAAGTAACTGGCAGCGGTTGTTAACTGTAAAGCATATCTTTACTCGGGCACAGCATCATTCAGTGGTGGTGTAGATAATGCTCTCTGAAAAGAAATTAAATCATGCAATAAATCTGGACCACGTAGCTACAACGAAGTAACCAGTGCTGATGATGACACACGACGAGTTGCAAGAGTTGTACTTCATGCCACTGGACAGGAGAATACAAAGTCTGGATTTTTGCTATTCTGTTGGCGACAAAGGTTATAAATCGCCTTGCGTGAGATCCTATCCAGGCCAGTGCAATAGTGGAATCAGTATGAAAATAAGCATGTGATATAGGAGTATCCAAGGCTTTACAGGTGAAGTCCATCAATTTAGTTAACAGGAAGGCTCCACAAAGTTCCAAATGAGGAAGTGATATAGTTTTTAGTGGGGAGACTCTTGTCTTGACTATCACCAACTGAACATTGATTTTTCCAGTATCTAACACAGAACTATAATAAATTGCAGCGGTGTATGCCTTTTCTGAGGTGTCACAAAACCCGTGCAATTGAAACTGGTTATCTGATTCAACAAACAAGATACTTTAATAAATAATTGATACTTTTAATAAATAGCATATCTTCTGTAAGTTGTTTCCATGCACATGCGATATCTGGAAGAACCTCTTCATCCCACTGCAGCTGATGTTTCTACAATTTTTGCATGATCAATTTATGCCGAACTGTGATCGGTGTGCCAATCATCCAAGAGGGTCAAAGGTCTTCGCCATTACTGAAAGTAGTGTTCTTTTAGTTAAGACTTCAGGATATGACGAATTGACTTTGAAGAAAAACACATCTGAAGCTGGATGCCATAGGATACCTAACGTTTTTACAGTATCATCATTGTCTATGTTCAAAGAAGCATTTGATAAGCACAAATCTGGAATAATTGAATTCAAGACTTGCTTGCTGTCACGCACCATTTTCTTAGAACAAATCCTGCACGTGACAACATCTGATTCAATTGCATTTGTAATTCTATAGCTTCAGTATTTGAACTGGCTCCGGACGTCAAATCATCAACGTAGAAGTCCCTAAGGCATGTCTTGAAAGCCAAATGAAAATTATTTGCTTCTTCTGTTGCTAACTGCTGTAATCATTTTACTGCAAGGTACGGTGCTGATGCAGTACCGTAAGCAATCCTAGCTAATCGAAAATCCTGATTGGTCTAAAAGGTGAATCGCGTCAAAATATTCTTTGAAAGTGTGCATCCCTTAGTATGATTTGTCTGTACATTTTCTCTATGTCCGCAGTTACAGCTATTCCTTGAATTCTGAAAAGAATAATTAATGTTATCAGATCAGTCTCCAACTGTGAACCAACCGTCAATTTCTCATTAAGAGAAATACCGCTAGAAGATTTAGCAGATCCATCAAATACCACTCGAAATTTACCACCATTTTTATCCGGAACTGAATGGTGAGGAAGGTAAAAACTAGAATTAGCTGGAACATCAAATTCGTTTTCTGGAATCAATTCCATATAACCAAGTTGTTGATAGTCCTTCATAAATTTGTGGTATTGTCTGGAAAGAGATTCATTCCTAATAAATTGACGTTCAGTGTGTTGTAAACGATGTACAGCAACATTCTTAGATGACCCAAGTTCACTGCTAGACCTACGAAAGGGAAATTTAACAATAAATTTACGTGTTGCGTCACGAGAAACATTCTGCTTGAAATGATTTTCACACTCAATATCTTCCTCTGTCTAAGACTTTGTTTCTCAAATTTCTTCTAGTTTCCAAAAATTTTTAAGCTGAAATTGAACATTGGTACAACTAGCATAAATAGATATAACTGTTTGTGATACAATTTCGTCTTACCGATAATGACCCAAATGAATATTGATTCTAAGACCATTAACGAATGTCCCGGAACAGTTAAACGTCCATGAAACATTATCCTGCCAAATACATCTGCGCCTAAAAGAAGCCAAGCTGGAAGCAATTTGTATCTGCCAACGCAAGTGCTTCAAAGCTATCAAAACAGACCTATCAACTTGACATTGAGGATGGTTGCATGTTATCTAGGGTATAATAATGCATTAACTGAAATGCTTGCGTTTTTATACAATGCAGATGTAACTGAACTGAACATGAAACCTTACCAATTTTTTGAGAGCTCAAACCATTTACACTTATGTTTCCACTAGTACGCTTTAACTGCAATAAATTTACACAGTGTTCCCGAATAAACGAGCCCTGGCTACCTGAATCAATCAGCATCCTGCATTTTTGTAAATCGCTATTAATATCGTTAACATAAACAATTGCAGTAGGCAACAGAACTGCTTGCGTGACAGTCACATTGGCGTTATTGCTACTAATAGTAGAAGCTCCGTATTCCGTGAGCGTATGACATTTTTCACCATTTTAGTTTTTTGAACATAACACTCTATTATGTGGCTTTGAACAAAATTTGCACATGCCTGCACGATATTTCAAAATGGGATGCGTTTTACTATCTTTCAAACAATTAGCACATAATTTATTCCTTTTAATAATATTCCATTTTTCTTTGAAAAGGAGGTCTAAACACTATCACATTTAAATAATTGAGAATGAAAATTACTCTTACAATGAATGCACAAATTATCTACAAGTTGGGACGAAAAAGCGTATCTACCACCCAAACTGTGAGTTTTAGTTTCAGAAAGCAAACTAGCCTTCTCCCTCTGGCACTTTGCCAAAGAAGCAATAGTATTCTCTCTGTTTAAAATAAAAAGTTTAAATTCAGCGAAAGCAAGAATTTTTTTTGTTTGTTTGCTCCATCGTCCATTCTCTTAGTGTTTCATGATCAAGTTTTCCTTTTAACAAAAAAATAATCACAGTATGCCAATGCTCTACTGGCTGTTTAATGATTTTAATGCATCAATACACTGTTGTGTTGTGTCACACTGTTGTGTTGTGTCTGCAAACCTGAAGCTGTTTCATGTTTTAGAATAGGCTGTGAAATTAATTTATTTAACGCTGCGTTTGTTATTCATATTTCGTTTTCATAACGTTCAGTAAGCGCTTTCGACGCCTTTTCACTATTTGATTTTGAAATTTGAATTGATTTTAGTAAAACAGTAGCTTCACCTTTCGCAGAAAGCTTAAAATAATAGAATTTTTGACTTCCATTTAATGTACAATTATTTCCAACACTGGCAAGAAAGAAATCCCGAAATGATAGCCAATCAACGTAATTAGAAGTAAACGCTGACAGTTCTACGCGAGAAAGTTTTAAACCATTTACACTAGTATTTATTATGTTTTGACATGAATTAGTAAGTTTTCTTGTCTCTTTCCGATTTAGAAAATAGTTCATGCATTTCTATTTCATACTTATTAAACTCCACGTCAGAACAAGTACCAAGGATGTTATCGTTTAAACTATTTACTTCAGCATCCAAAGCACTAACATCATTTTCATACACTTCAATGACAGAAAGAGAATTTTCCTGATTTTTTAAACTATTTACTTGTGAAATTAAACAAGTTAACTTACCCTTGGTGATTCGTTTTTGCTTTAAAAGAGACTCCATATTTGGGTGATATTCTCTCAACATTGACACAAAATATAATCCATTTCCTTTGCACAAAATATCCTACTATTTTAGAACGTTCAAAATGTCTTGACATGTCATCCAAAAGTAGTGCTGCTGGCTCTCGGTGGACCATGTAAAGTAGATGGAAAGTAGATACACACGTTTATTATTGCATTTATTGGCCGTGAGAAGAACAAGTTGGTACAAAAGATATAGTTCGCCTCTCGCAGGGGCCCTCTTGCAGAGAACAAATTCAAAATTTACATAAGGCGCGATTACCAGCAAAACATCATAGCATTCCTTGTTAAGATGTAGAGTCACTAGATATTTTGAAACAGGAAAAATCAGTACGTTATTTTTGTGGTTTTCCTCATGTCCAACTTGAATCCTACCGAATTTCCATTAGAAAGTCCTCCATGAAAACATCCCTCAACTTAAACAGATAGCCCTAGCGTACTTACGTAATCAAAGAAACCGATGACTCTCTTATAAATAAGTTCTGCAACATTTTTTCGTATGGCTTTTTTTAAATAAATTTATAGACATATTCAGATTCATAACTGCCTGTTCAAGTGAATATGTCTAAAAAACTTTTCTATGTCTTTAACACGAATTTTCTATTACTCGAAATTCTTTCTTGTTCCCTTCAATTCGATTGTATTCGCTAAAATTAACCTTTTTTTTTTTGCGTGAAAGCAAAATCATACTCCTCGGTGCATTTTTCGAATTTACTTTCCCCACAAAATTCAAGGCGAAAATTAGATTTGATTGTAAAAGAATTAACGCTTTATATTTACAGTTCTCTTCCTAATGTTTATGAATTACATAGACTTAATATCGAGAACCTTTGAACAGATTTTGTTAATCCCATTATTCAAACGCTTTGAAATGAAGAGGAAAGATCTATTAATTCCCAAATCATAACCATAACATATTGAGCTTAATATCTGAAGTGATTACTTAACTCTAATAACTTTTATCTGTAAAGATAACAAAGACGCTCCCAATTTTTTCTCATCTACCTATTTTGGATATGAAGCTTCTAAACGCAGCCAACGAGAAAGAATCATCAAAAAGAAATTATAACTTTGCCTGGCATATAAAAACCTTTCCACTCTTAACGAACTTTCCATATCACAATTATGCGGAAATTGAAGCTTAATTTTTCGTCTAATGACTTTGCGTATATTATTGCTTAGGTAATGATGATGAGCGAGTGAGCAATTAAGCACAAGATAATGTCACATTTCTCTTCCTAGCATTAAATGCATTTCGATTAGTAAAGCGAACTTAAAAGCCCCAACTATGGATATAAAAATAGCATTACTTGTTTCTTTCTCATTCACTTCGTTTCCGAATGAAAGGAAGATGGGGATAAAAAAAGCGCCGAAAAACTCGGCAAAAATGTTTCATAACAATGTTTAAATTTCCCACTTATTGCTTAATAGACATGAATTTGTGGCTGATGTTGATTTCTTTGTAATTTTACGCGCTTATGCATAATGAAGTATGCTGCTTTTAGCTAAGTTTTTCTTTCCTTTTTTATGAGGTCTTTTCACATAAATTACAATTTAATTACTTTGCTGTTATATGTTACCCAGCTTCTCAGTAAATTAAGTGAACACCTTATTTATGTATTATAACAATAAAAACAATAAATGAATTGCGTTTCAAATTAAGTATTTTCACAAGATTTCTCTTGTTTGGTAACACCTATTTTATATTGCATGTTAAGGAAACATAAGTAGAAGATTTTGAACTGAAGTAAATTACAAAACCAAGATTTAACAAATTAAGATAAGGACCATTATTGATTTAAGTTTATCATTTAATTCCTTTAAAATTTTAAAGTGTTAAAGCTTCGTGAATAACAGTTCGGTTAAAATTATCAGAATGTTATAATATAGTATATACATACATATATATGTAATAATAAGATTCAGTTCATTGGAGAACATTGATGCGAGATGAGTGCTTGGCTAGGGAAGACATTATTTTGCATTCGCTAGTGGATTGAATATCAGAAAATCACTGAAAATATAAACTAAGTAGCAGAAGATGGCGGGAACGTTTTAAGAATCACAAAATCACTTTATTCCAAATATGTCTTTATTACTTGCTGCACCTTGTTGCACTTGTTGCAATGTGACCAATCTACACCCAACAATTTTGATGACGGCGCATCACATTTTTAACAAAATCAGCCAAGCAAGAGACATCCTTTAGCTGGGGGGAATTTGTAAGAAAAAATACAGAATACGTAAAGGATTAAATTAGCAGCGTCACATTAATTATCCTTCTCTAATCTAAAAATAATAATCTGTCTGCACTGCGTCATTTCGAGATTAATCCACGTCATATGACCCTTACATAATTCTGATGATGTAAATGGAACTAAAACTCAAACAGCTAATAGTAATTTTACAGGAGTATTAATTATCCAATCAGAATGCATTGTGAAGCAAAACTAACTCAGTCTCAGTCTGAATTAACTCAGTTTGAACAAAACGCCCTTGCTTTCTACACTTTGGCCTAGCTGGACTTCAGTCTGTCTGCTCCTTCTTTCTTATTGCAAATTTATCAAACATGTAAACTTTTAAAATCGGCATAAACAATGTGCCAATTTGTTTGTGGCCGCAACGTCTTTGCTGAAATAAAAGTTGAATTAAGTGTGCCTCGACTGCCAAATTTCTTATTCATTGTGAACTGGAGTATCAATATCGCTAGGTTCGTAAGTATGTTCATTACGGATTCAACTATTATATATATATATATGTGTGTGTGTGTGTGTGATGGAACAGACATTATGAAGCAATTAGAAGTAATGACACTATAGAAATATTGATGACTTACAACGGAGGTAGCATAGAACATAGAATACTGAATCCATAAACTGGCAGCCGAGGCAGAGTAAATCTTCATTTATATTTCCGTAAACAGGTTGCGGCCGCAAACAACTTGGCACACTACTTGTGCCTGTTTCAAAATGTTTGCATTTTTTAAGCTTTGCAATAAGAAGAGAGTAGTTGGCAGCAGCCCAGTCAGGCTGAAATAGAACGCAAGTGCCAGGATGAAATCTTAATTCAAAATGAGTTAGCTTTTGTTTTCAATTGATTGGAAAATTAATACTGCTGTAAAATTATGATTGGCTGTTTAAATTTTTGCTCCATTTACATCACCAGGGATATGTAAGAATGATATGAAATGAATTGGTCTCGAAACGAAGCAGTGCAGGAAAAGGTTATATTTTTAAAATACAGATGCAATATGTCTAATTAAGCTTTAAAGGGCTATTGCTAATTTAAATTATGTTTTATCTTTTACAGTGTGTTTTATCTTGCATATATGTTTTTGAACTGGAAGCAAATAAAAAAACAAATTGCTAAATAACTTTGAAGTACATTATAAGAACAGCTAATTTGCAGAAAAATGTTGCTAGTTTTATGTCATCGAGCATTTTGCTACGATTTTAGTCAACCATCTAAAATTAAGCCAAAAAAATATCTGGAAGCTTTCAGATATTATATTACGCCCAAAGGGGCGTTTTTTAACGTTTTGTGTGTTACCTATACTTATTAAATATCAAGTTCTTTGCACTCAAATCATAAAATTCAGTTCAACAGTAATATCGTAAACTAATTTTAAAATGAGCCTATCTTTAGGATTTCCGATACAAAGTCTTGCACACTAGAGATAAAATGTTTTTTTTCGTACTGTGTTGCCATTTCTAGCTTTTAAATTGTTTGAGTTTGTTCATCTAAAATTAGTTAAAGTTTTACAAAATATAAATAGATAATGAAACAAATTCCAAATTCAGGTTTCCAGATGCGCATATTCGGGTGGAAACGTACATTATTCAAAATTTGATGGCTTTAAGTACCGTTGTTTTATCACAATGCGAGAAACATATATACATTTATGCAGATTCTTCATGATAAAGTTTCTTTAAATATAATACAGGGCTAATAATTGGTGGCAATAATTTGAAAAGTGGAACGGCATTTAAAGTTTTCAACGCAAAATGGCAAACCGAAATTAATAGCTCTTCTGGAATAACGCCCTTTGGGCCAAAAAACCTTAGTTTGACATAAATTTTCAAAACTTCTATCGATTTTGATAGAATCAGACAATGTTACATCTTCAAGAACAAAAACGTATTTGCCAATTTTTTCCTCTGAAAAAGCAAAATTCCTTGAAATTATTCAAGGCGAATTAAGGGTGCTTTTAAACTTTCTATTGTTAAATTCTCTTCCAATGAGATCATCCTTCCGAGTTTTAAGATTGGGGATAAAGCATTTTCAAAATTATTTCCAGAACTGCTATGAACCTTTATTGAACTTTTGCATTAAAAAACATTATGAACTGTTCATAAACATATTTTGTCCTTTTCCTAATTAAAGTGCTCTGAAAGTGGCTATCTGTTTCTAGTTTCATTTATATTTTAAATTAGTCTGATTCCATGGTTATTTTGAAGGGTATTTGTTCTCATCGTTTAATAATATAAAAATATCCACAGACAAAATTTATCATATTAAGCAGTATATACTGTGGTAAGCTATAATTTTTTAGCATTATGCATTAAAAAGTTATAATAATAATAATAATAATAATATCCTTTATTATTATTAACGTATAAAATCATTTTAAGGATGAATAATCGTATAGTATTTATTTGTTAGTTACTTTAATGTTTTAATAATTACCTAATTATCATTAACTTAACTAAAGGAATATTAGGGAGAATTCATTTTTAAATCTGTTTTATTCTTTTGTTCAGTATCTTATTCTGAAACTTAGTGCAAACTAAACCCTCAGTATAGTTAACTTTAGGATTAAAAGACACAAAAGTCTACTATTGTTGAAAGAAAAAGTTTTCCTATCCCTTCAAATCTGATACGTTTTCTATCGCCTACATTTCGCAAGTCTTTGTCTGAATTGCCCACCACTTAATAGCCTATTTACCCTGATGATTCCCTTTCCTCTTCTACTCTTATTTCAGAGCCTCTGAAAGTGAATCTATCTCCTCAACTGCTTCAGCTGGATGTAGGTAAAACTGCACTCTTCAACTGCTCCGTGGAAGGTCATCCAATCGGCAGTGTCGTGTGGAAAAAGGACACGAGATTTATTGCTTCCAATTCCCGAGTCCAATTCCCAACTCCCACGTCGCTTCAGCTGCGACAGTTGAAGAGGCAAGACTCTGGAATGTACCAGTGTTTCGTCCATAGGGATTCGTCTTCATCCCAAGCGGCAGCAAGACTCATTATTGGAGGTGAGTCCCCCCTAATTCCGCACAAATGATCCTTAATACAAGTGCGGGTTACTTGCAGAGAAGAGTACTTGTGTCCCTGACAATAGTATTTGCTACTAGTTGAAGAAATCTATGTGTTGAAAAAAACTCTTTTCGTGAAATAGGCGATGAAAAGCGTTCCTTTTTACATTTTATCTTACGCAATTTAGGAACTTTATATTTTAAAAGCATCGAAAGGTAAAATTAAGTGTTACAGTAGTAGTTAAATAAAAAATATTAATATATAAATTACGAAATGGTAGGATATAATAAATTTGGCAAGATTAATGAGAAATAGTTATATAAAAGAAACCTAGTGGATCTACTAAGAAAGGTGAGAAGAATTGTTGCTGCTCCTACTAGGTCTGTTCTTGGTTTAAAAGAAAAAAAAATGGGGGAAAAGAAGAAACTCAGATAAATATAATAAACATTTAAGTGTGAAAGTGTGAAATAAGTGTAATAAACGCACTGCTAAAATGAACTGCTAATACATTCACTAATAATAAAGATAATATAATAATTCACAATATTGTTAATACACAAAAGCTAACGGTTGAATTGCAATTCTTCAATAGATTTATAACAAAAGAATTAAAAAAAATATGTTTTAAACTGTTTTAAAATGCGCAGAATATATTCAAGTATTTTGTACTGTTTCAGTTATTTTATTTTGCATTATTTTTATTTTATTTAGTGTTTTATTTGCCGTGGCAGAATAATTTTTTGTATGTCTGATGAAGTAATTTTACACAAAATATTTCTCTTAGAAATATTAAGAAAATTTTCAAACAGTTTTATAAGCATTTTATAAGCCATTTTAATGGAAATCTATTATTCAAAGAACGACTCTGTTAGTTGATCTTAGGAAAGTTACTCTTATGTTTTTTACCAAACAAACATATTGCTGATGGTTACTCTTTAGGGTGCACCGAAGAAACAATTAAAAAACAAACTTTTTTTTCTGTCGCTATAGCCCATGAAATTTGCCTATCGTCTAGTTAAGCAAAATGGAAAAAAAATATGTCTTCTGTTCGTTAATTGTTCTCAAACTTTTGAAAAATGGTAAACTTTTGATGCTTTTTGTCAATATTTTATAACTACTAAACTTATTAATATTGAAAAGCTATAGGCCCAGATATGAATTTTGAGGTATGAGGAGAACGAAGAAAAGGTTAAAACCTGTTGCTAATTATTTACTGTTTACGGAAAAAGCTAAAAAACACAGCTCTTTGTGAAAATAGCAGTCTTTCCTAATTTTTTACAAACCTTTTTAAATGGTGACTGTATTGATCAAATATTATGTAACCATATTACGGCATTATAAATGTGTATATTGTAAAATTATGTAACTGAGTATGCGGTAACTGATTCAGACGACTCTCACATTGTTGACAAAAATAAAACAAGAAGAGGGAATTCTCATAATAGCAGAAGTAATTTGTAGAATTAGTTAGCTAAGGATGTGGCCTGGTCTTTGATGGAAGAAATAATTACAAGATGATAATGAAAGAAATGAATTCAAAGCTTTCTCGAAGAGCAAAAGAAGGGGACTGGTATTCTCTCATATCATTCCTTCCCAATCAGGAATCGAGTATATTGGGAATGTTTCTCCCTCTACAATACTTACTAAGGATATAGTGTCTGCCCTAATTTTCCCTTAGATTTTCCTTGAAGAACTTGATGAGACAGGGAACGATGAAACAGTAATTAATATTGGTTTGAAAAATGGTATTATCTACCAGATCGAACTGCATGTTGAGAAACCACTGTAGTGGGTTACATATATCCTACACTTCCGTCACCTGTTTCCCAACTACGATGGTGTTACCAACTGGATCTTCATGATAGCAGTTGAAATCAGCGTTATAAGAACGGTAACCAAGTGAAAAAATTCATCATAAAAATTAGCACAAATAAAAGTTTACTGCTGATTAAAGTTTGTTTTCATTTCAGTCTAAATTTATCAAAGCCATGCAGTTGTTTGCTGCAAACATGTATTTGCAATCTATTTTCCACTCTCTCAATCTACTGTTAGATCCAAAACATATAAGTCATTAGGTTATATCGGTGGGAAAACAGAGAAATACCCTTGCTTGAATTCGAACTCAAGATCTCCCGAATAGGCATTTGTTTTCAGTTACACTACGAAGGAAGGTGGAAAGGAGGAAGAATGTATCTTACATACTCCCACTTTCAAACTGCGACTGGGCATTAGGATACCCAGTCTCTAAATCCCGGCGGTGACGAATTATCGTCTGCCAACTTTTACTTTGGGCGCCACTGTAGAGTCTTAGAATTTTTCGTTGTCTAGAACTGAAGAAAGCTGCAATACCCTCGTCGGAACTCGAATTCTAGTCCTCTCGAACACGCTTCGAGTGTTCTTCCAGTACAGCTCGAAGGCAGAAAATACTTTATAAACTATCTAAATCATATATAATCACCCCGAAACTATTCAAAATAATTTTAGTGTGATATGTAAATGCAGGAAAAAGTAATATTAAGCTGTTGGAAAAATAAATTTTTCTTTGAAAGCATTTAAAATTTAATCTAATTAAATTATAAATGAATGAAGTTACATTTAATTGTGTTTTATGTATGAATAATATGCTTTTAATTTTCAAATTAAATATTGCATTATGTCAAATGTTAAGATAAGTCTCAGCATTTAAACAATAACTTAACGTTATCGTTTCTTTTAATTTTCTACCTTAAATCTGGAGGGAAACTAATTTGTTTCGCAATTATTATTAAATTTAAAGACATATTCTAAGATTTTAAAAAACTCACACTTTGTCATGAAACGTTTTGGAAGATAATACAAATCTTAGGATTACTTGTAATAAGCTAAGGTGCAAACGAATCAATTTTATTCACAAAGCAAACAAAGATAATACTGTAGACTAAATTAATTTTGCATGAGTTTAAATTCTTCTCAGTTTGGTTTTAAATAATAATAAGTTAAATCTCACTACACGACTTAATTATTACAGACTTATGCATCCGAAGGAAGATAGCTTCAAATGGCAGTAACGATAAAAGTCTGAGATAATTGAATTTCCTTGCTTTATACATACCTCTATGTTAAATATTTCTATTGAAACGAGAAACTGCATCGCAAGATGAACGTAAAATTTGACTTAAAGTCTTCTTGCAAATAATGCTCGAAGGCATCTGACGTGGATTAAAATTACAAAGAAAAATTAGTTTTATTATGTTTAGAGTTAAATCCAAGCTTTGTATCTTTTTATGGATATTTGGAAATCTTCTATTCTGGCTTTTTAATTGAATGGGTAAACTTAGTTATAGTCCAAAATTTTATTAAATTCATGATTGAACTTCAAGCGGCAATCGTAGATTTTCCGCTATGTATTAATTAATTATGTAAGTACTAATTAATTTCCTTCTGAAAACTTGCCGCGGAGACAACCTTTTGCTTCATGTCCCTGTATTAATCTGATTTGTCCCCTTTGCTTCGGTTTTTATTTGTAAGTTTAGTCAAATATTAACTTAGGAAAATTTAAGAAACAGTAATTATTACAGTAAGTAAGAGTCAGTAATTATTACAGTACTCGTGTAATGTTCATGCTCATCTAACATATTTTTCAGATTTTACCTACCGCCAAAAAGATCTCTTTTAAAATTTTATATACT
>KK117280.1:683826-697471 GCA_000611955.2 Stegodyphus mimosarum | reverse complement strand
TCAAGTGGAATAGCGAAATATTTATAGTATATTAGATGAATATGTATTTATACTCACATAGGAACGTTAAATGTTTTTCTCTATATCTAAAAAGTGAAAGTAAAATGCATTTCTATAAATTATTTAAAATTTAATTAGATATATGATGAATTAGATACGTACATTTTTATTTAAATCAATCAGATTAAAATTTTAAAATATAATATTTTTGAGTATTATTGAATCTATTGCTTTCAATTAGCTTAGTTTGTTAACTGATAACAGATATATTAAATATGAAAAATTATAATCTTACTTTTTTTCGAATGGCAACAGACTGGAATGGAAAATGAAACAACGAAAAATCGTGTATCAAGACTAATACCCCTTTTGGATTAACACAAATTCTGATGAGCTTAATAATATTACCAGAGAAATAATTATCACATCAGTCAAAAATTTATATTACTAAAAAAAGCCTTATAAGGTCCTTTCTCGTATCTTTCCTCAACCCTTCGTGGTGTAATTGAAAGAATAATTGACGGGTATTCCAGAGGTCCAGGGTTCACGTCCCGGCGATGGCACTACACATTTTCCCGTCTCCTGCTTCAAAAGAAAACCTAATGACCTTACAGTGGCATCCGAACTAAAAGGGGGGAACGATAATTCGTCACCACCAAGATTTGGCAAGTGGGTCTTCTAATCTTCAATCGTCCTTTAAAAGGAGGTATATAAGGCAATTTCTTCCACCTTTGCGCATGCCTTCGTGGTGTGATTGAAAGCATACTAGAAACGTATTAGAAAGGCCCAGGATTCAAGTCCTCGTGAAGGCATTGCACATTTTTCAGGTCTGCTTCTTCAAAAAAACCTAATGACTCTACAGCTTTATAAACTGGTATGCTAGATTTCTTAATATACTTTTACGGAACAGAGAGTTGTATTATTAAAGTTCCTTATTGGATTTACTTTATCGGGAAGAATATACATAAATTCGTTTTTGATATTCAGAATACGTCCTTTGTATTGGTTTAGAAAAGTAACTATTAACATGCTGTTTTAAACAAATTTTATAGAAATAATTGCATTCATCTTTACTTTGTTTTTGTTATCTTTACAGAGCAAATACTGTATAATGAGGTATATTTTAATAATAACAATGGTTATAATTTGCAATAAAACAAGAATATAGGTTGATGTATAAACTTAAAAACCTACTTCCTAATAAGATATATTATTATTTTTCTCAGAGCCGTCTTAACGCATAGATCAACTAGACACTTTCGCGGGAACACCATGAACATAAAAGCTCCATTTTAATCAATTACATTTAATTTATATCTCATAGCTGTTAAGTGTTTTTCATACGAGCCCCAGCAGGTTGGTTTGCAAACGGGCCCATAATGTTGTTAAGAAGGCACTGATTCTTTCTTAATAACCACCAGCCTAAAAATCGTTTTCATATCTAAAATATCTACGTAGAAGTTTTTAATTACTTCACAAATGATTGGAAATGAAAAGAAGTTACATTTTTTTTACTTTAAAAAGGAATCAAAAGTAAAACATTAAATGATTGTTTCAGTTCTGGAAAGAAATCGAATATATACTCCTGATGGAAAAAATAGTAAAATGCCATGGGAATACCAAAGAGAATACAGTTCCTGAGGTTACAATCCTGATATAACTTCCGTTGCCTTTCTGAACTACAAGCCAGAGAAAATCAAGCACGAGGCAATTCCCAAGCGGGACTCCAGGTTACCGATCGGAGGTTATAAGAGGGGGGGAGAGAACGGAAAAGAAATAAAAATCAAAAACAGACTTTTCCAAGCAATTTCTTCTGTGCTGAGCTTTACAAGATTTTGGATGCAATTTCATTCTCATTTCTTTGCAGCGTTCAGATAATAACACATTGTTAGTCGAGCAAAGGAAACAAGAATTTTGTGTTGATTTGGCTGTCGAGTGTTTTATAAAAGACATAAAAGGATTTAACACAAAAATTCGTTGATGTAAGGTTCAAGAAAATGCGTAATTTAAATTCTTTCATCCAAGGCGCTGGAGTCGATCGATTGCTTACTTTGATGCCGCTACATGTAATGCAAAATTTAGATTATTCCTATTTACTCATGAGCTTGCGTGAGGAACTTTAATGAGCTTCTGAAAACACATCATTTTTTATTTTCTAAATTAGAAAAGTGATCTTTATTTAGCTATTAAACATTTTTATCAATTCTTATGAAAACTCTAGCAAGAAAATCAACATTCCCAATTACCTCAATAAAATACAAGTTTGATAAATCAATACATTTGTATTCTTCAGCATTAAATATACTAAAAATTGAATTTTATAACATCTCAATGAGAAATTTGACATACATACTGGGAGTGATATTTTAAATTTTCCATTACGGAGATACATTACCAGACATACCGAAAAATACCAATCAGATTTGCGATTTGTTTTGCAAATAGAAGATTATGAAGCTGAAGTCGCGCATTTTGCTGATATAGCTTACCTGTATTTGACCTTATTTAAATCAATAAAATCCTGTCTCAAACATCCTTAAAATCTTAAAACGAAAATATTGTATTTCCAGTATTTCCCTCTAGTTTTTTAGTGTTAATTCTGCTAATTTTAAAAATATTCACATCATTTCCTCTTTTTCTCAGCTGTACACTGCGAAAAAAAAGACATTTCTATATCTCCCGTTCTACTTGGCCGATTGACAAAATTCAACTTGCCTTTTTCATGTAATATTGTTCTAATACGAGTATTTTGACACCAAACCGGACATTTTCTGAGATGAGATGCCAATTGTTTTCCATATTTCGATTCTACGACTCAAATTACGCCAAACTGCCAAATTTTGTAAAAATCGCACGAGTAGTTTTTAACAAATTAGCTCTCCAAATTTTAGCTCCTCAATGTTAATTGAATTTGATATATATTTATTAATAATTCTTTTTTATTAAACTTACTTAATTCCTTCCTTCAGAATTCGAAACTTAAGCTTATTTGAAATATAATTCGTCCATTATTTTTTATGATTTATTCTTAAATACATTTTATAAATATTTTGAATTATATCACATAAAAGTTTTACCATCACCTTTGAAGTAGATGTATTTATCTGGTAACAATAAACAACGATATTTGAGATCCGATTTTCTTAAACTACTGTCCTCTATTGTCAGCTGTGGAATTTTCTTGGCCTAAACTCGGTAAAGATGTCATCATACAGCTCTGGTTTCTTGGAGACAGTTCTAATGCTTTTTATGGCTGTAGGCATTATTCTAAAGACCGTCGACTCCAAGGATGCGATACTAAGAACAATATTGATTATATTCCTTATTTTATGTTTTCCCTTCAGTTTTCTAATTGTTCTGTGTTATGTGAAGTCATTTAAATGACTCTTTGAAAAGAAATGTAAAATGCGGGGGCGGAGCACTAGCACATCTAGCAGACACCCAGCATTACATCTGGCAATGTCCATTACTTTTAACCATTAGAGCAAAACATCTGTCAGGATCTGCAACAAAAATTTCAGCGTAAGAATTACAATATAAGTGTTTGCTTCAATAAGTTATGAAATATATTGCCGAGAAGGAATACAGGGTGCTTATAAATAATTACTCATACTATATGAATGAATTAGTAACTACTTAAGAGCAAGTAAAGTATAGCACTAGTCCTGTCTACATTTGTAAAGCAAGAACAAGAGAAAATTATATCAAGTCTTCTTTCCACCTGCATATCTTTATGTATATATCTATATGTTTTAGTTCCTTACTATACTATTGTATTAATTTACACACTTTAAAAAATGGACCACTAGGTCCCACTAAAGAGGGCATACTATATTAATAATAATATTACTATTGCCCAAACCAATTTTCCACTTGAGCGCGGTTAGCCCGTATACCCCCCAGTCTTATGGCTGCATACGCTGAGCGGATGGCCAGTCAATTGTTTCGGCAACGAGAAATCAAATTTATCTTCTCGCAGTGATCTTCAAAGAACGGGGAGGGAGTGCAAAGATATGAATAGAAAGATAAAAATATTTCCTTCCGTTGTCTTCAGTATGGAAAGATAATTAGTATCTGTAATATACTATTCAAGCAGCAATTCATGAATTTTATGAAGAATTCATGAACTTCTGCTTTTATAGGGAACACGCTATAACATCACCTTCGAATAATAAATCTAATTAAAGACCTAAAGAAGACCTTTCAAAAGACCTAAAGAATGGAAATCCCTTATTCTACGGATATAAATTGGACAGCATTTGTGCTCCGACTAATTAAATGCAGAGCCGTGCCTACATAATATTTTCACCTGGGGAATAGAGGTAAATGCGGCCCCTGTATGAAAAAAATAGTCTCCGGCCATTTGATAGGAAGAGAAAAATGAAAGGGGAAAAAAAGCGAAAAGCGAATAAATAAATAATGAAGCAAAACAAACCAAAAAAATTACTAGGTTTCAGATTTCAACGAACTCCTGAAAGGACGCTTTCAAAATTTAATATAGTTTATCAGTAGGCATTATATACAGAGATCTCCCAGATGGAATGATATTTTATAAGGTATTAGATCAATATGTATTTAAATTAATATGGGAACGTTATGTGTGTTCTGCATATTTAAAAAGTGTAAAATTATATATTGTAATTCTGTAAAAATATTTAATGCTTTTAATTAGATATATCATGAATTAAATGCATTTTTTTAAGATATGCATCTGTTGCTTTTAGATATTTTAGTTTCTTAATTAATAACAGACAGATTAAATATCAACGAACAAAATCTTGCGTTTTTCTGAATGTAAAGTGAAACAGACTCCGATATGCTGAACAGATTCGAATGAAAAATGAAACAGTGCAAAATGGTGTTCCGAGACTAATTGCCCTTTTGAGCTAAAAACAGTGTTTGAAAAATAAAATTATATGCAATTAAATTAACTTTCGGTTTCGGAATGATAATGAATAAAATGTCATAATGATAAACTGAATGACCATAAATTTTCTGCATTTTATAAAGTTGATTCTACTGGTCATTAAAATGAAGAATCTTTCCATAATTGCAGATCTGGCGCCTCAGTTCAAACTCGCATTCCCTGAGAAAACAGTGCGCCCTGGAAGTTTTGTCTCCCTCATGTGCATAGCAAACGGAAACCCGGCTCCTCAAGTGAAGTGGACGTTGGATGATATATGGACACTTTCCACTCGGCCAGGTGTTTTGGTGAGCACTTACTTGAGCGGTGGAGGTGATGTCATAAGTTATGTGAACATCACATCAGCCGACGTCACGGATAGCGGAGTTTATACTTGCACTGCGTTCAATGAAGCGGGCAGTTCAAGTCACTCCAGACGGTTGAACGTTTTTGGATCTTTATTCATCAGACCTCTGAATAATTTGACTGCTTTAGCTGGAGGCACATTTAAAGTGACGTGTCCCTTTGGTGGATATCCTTTTGATAGCATACTCTGGAAGAAAGGTAAGAAGTTAATTATGATTTAATGCATATTTTGTAATTTTTGTTAGTAAGGGGACAAAAAGAAATTTTCTGTAAATATTTGATTTTATCAGCGCAAACGCCGAGATACATGTAGTTCGTTTGTTTACGGAAATTAGGTGTGAAAAAAAAAGATTTTGAATTAATAGTTTGTTTCTCTCTGTCAGATCTAGTTCTATGTTTTCAACTGTTTCCCGATTCAGCTCAGAAGGCAAATACATTACGTATATGAATGGTCTTAAACTCCAACCGCATCCGAGCCAACTGCACGGTCTGATACGAGCTGAAGGGGCAGTTTTTTCGTATCTCAATGAAACATTTTTATTAAGAAAATAAATAATGTTTTCAATAAATTTAAATTTCTTTTATTAAATTTTATCAAAACATACATAAAGATTATAATATCATAAAGTATAAAAAAATCAAATTTATATTTATTTTCTATCTGAAATCTGAAATTTGATACCATTAAGAAAGTTTTTGCTGATTATACTTTAATTTAAATATACTGATTTCAGCTAAATATTAATTTCAGTTCAGAAATTTCTGTCAAATAATTTTTTCCCAATTAATTCTAATATGTTTAATTAATCATTAAATAACTTACTTGAATTTAAACAAAAAATAAACAAATTCTGAAAACTAAGTTTTCAGGAAAAATTTACCAAGTAGGACAAACCTTGAGAACAAATAAAAACTTAATCTCTTTCATTTATTTATTCAACGCTTCTTCTACTCATAAAAATATATATTTCTATGTAAATAATTATGGGCTTCATTAATTCTTACTGTAGCTTGGATTTTAATTTTGATAAAATTCTTTGACTTGCAGAGAAATTATTGGAAATTATCATCATCAGCAATTGTAGTTATCCATCGGGCAATCGGGTTCTTGTCTCGTTAATTTTCAAGTGCTAAAAAAGTTGTTCACATACTCCCAAACAAAGCAATTTGTTACGAAACGCCCAGCTGCGGTAAAGGTAGCTTCCCCGCAAAGCAGTATTAGGGTTGCCAGAAACTGGCAAGGAAAGGAGGGTTGCCAGATTTGACGCGAAATTGTCCATTTGGGCGATATTTAACGAAAAAATTGGCGATACGCCATAAACGTAGCGGAAACACTCTAGAACGAAATCTTCCTGTTTCCTGAGAATGTTTTAAGCAGATGAAGAAAGCAGATAAAGAACTATATACACCCTGCCTGTACGCGGAGTAGTGAAGTGTCTGTGCGGTCTGTTTTGTGGGGTTTTTTTTATTTGTGGGATTTTTGTGCAATTTTTTTGTGAGGTAGTTCTCTGATGATATCACTACTAGTACCGCACAAAACAAATCTCACAAATAAAAGAATCGCGCAAAAATAGGATTGAGTGTCTCTAAAGTATGTTGAGTTTAGTAGTAGTTTTTTGAGTTCAGAGATAAGCTTGGGAGCGATCGAATAGAGTCAGGAGCTATACTTTAGTGCTTTGCCGTGAAACTGTCTTCACTGTTATAGCCTGAAGGCTGTGTTGCTGATTGTTTCAACGTGTTTATCTTAGCTTTTTGACGACTGTAAACTTGTCTTTGGAATTTTCCTCTGTAATACTGGCGAACAAACTTGTGTTTTGATTCTTCATCAAGTGTCGTCGTCAAATACTTCAAATTCACGAACGCCGAGAACGCAACAGATTATTCTTAGTTATTTTTGTACAAAAAAATTCGTACCTAAGTGTATTTATTTTTGGACAGGTACTAATAAACGTTCATTAAATCTGTAACTTCAAATATTTGAATAAGATTTATATCATATTTTAAATTAATCAGCTTCATTTACAGAATTTTTAGTGCGTTACTTATGTTTGTTTTTAATGGTAATGAAAATAAAATAAACTCGGACTTTAAATAACTAAAATCTTGAAATCTTTGCAACGCTTTATTTGTAAGAAAAGCATAATAGAAATGCATTGGCGAGCCTCACAAAACTGCTTCGGGAGCCGCATGCGGGCCGCAGTTTGGGACCACTGAACGTGTATCAATCCAGTCGTACTGTTGATATTCAAAACTGAAGATATTAAGGCATTAAAAACGACTAAAATTTAATAAAGGCTTTGTAAAATTAATGTTAGAGTATTTTGTTCTGTATATACTTCTACGCAGAAGTTAAATTTTGTCAAGCATACATTTAGTTTGCGATTGTAAATAACTCCTGCAGTACGGGAAGTTTTTGATTCTAAAATTTCGATATAATGCATTTTCTTTATAAATATCAGTCTAAATATCATTTCAAAAACTTGCCCAGAATGAAGAAATGTAGAGACAGCTGGAGCAAGCAGTCTTATCTGAGTTCACATTTAGTTCCGCAAAAAAGGCTGCCGTCTACGATATGCGACATTTCTGTTGCTTTGGTCATCTTACTTCTTATATTCAAAACTTACATTTTCGAGTAGATTTTTTTCCGGGAACTTTCTATCTGATATGGTTTGAGTTCAACAGCTTTGAAAATATATAAGGTATTTCTTCCGCCTTTTTAGTATGCCTTCGTGGTGTAATGGTTAGCGCGCTCGGTACGTATTCGAAAGTTCCGAGGTTCGAGTCCCGGTGAGGGCAATCTCCTTTTTCACGTCTTTCAGCATCAAAAATCCTATGTCTCAACACTGGCGCCCGAAATAAAGAAGGTGGTGGATGATCATTCAACACCACCAAGAATTGCTGACTGGGTCCCCTAATCCTCAGCCGCCTTTTAAAATGAGGGAGTATATCAGGTATTTCTCCCGCCTTCTTAGTATGTCTTCGTGGTATAATGGTCAGCACCCTCAGCGCGTATTAGAGAGGTCCGAGTTTCGAGTCCCATGCTCATTTTTCATGACACCTGCTTCAAAAAAATCCTAATGTATCTACAGTGTGCCCGAACTAAAAGGGTGGTGTATGATGATTCTCCACCAGCAGGATTTGGTGACTAGGTCCTCTAATCTCCAGTAGCCATTTAAAATGGGAAGTGTATAAGGTATTTCTCCCGCCTTCTTAGCATGCCTGCGTGGCGTAATGGTCAGCAAACTCTGCGCCTTTTCGAGAGGTTCGAGTCTCGGCGAGGACATTATTCATTTTTCATGTTTCCTGCTTCAAAATATCATAATACCCCTATAAATATACTTTGCTCGAAATTCAGAATAAACTGGCTATAGAGGAAAATTGGTAGTTAATAGTTAAAACTGCTAATAATATTGCTTTAACTAATAATTTTGTTGCGGATGAAGAATCGAAATCTGTATATATGTATCCAGTTTATTTCGTAATATATTTTATTTATTTCACGAACGTCATGTGACCAGTTAAAACTGATTTTTCCATAGATTTTGTAATACTATTAAATAACACGTAATAAGTATATGTATAGAAATTTTCATAAAACTAGCAGTAATTAGTAGTCGACTGATAATCCTAAGAATGTTAAAAGATTTATTTCCCTAAATTTCAGATTTGTTTCCAAGGAGTTTTCTAAGCCTTCCGGACTGCAACTTTATTTGTCGAGCTATACGGTACTGCTGCTGACTACTTACGTCAATAAGAGCACTTACATATATAAAGCATTGAATTATTCATCCAGGAGTTCACGTAGAATCGCTAAAATTTTCAAAACATATGCACTCTAACTAAGTAAAAGTGTGTCTTATATATAAAAATAATATTTATGATACACAAAGTTTACGTCCTACGACTTGTATATGCAATAAGTTGTTACAGTCAACAAATTTTGTTAAAATAATGTAAATTAAGTGCATACTTACGGAATTTACATTCAGAATATCATTATACTGAAGTATGACAAAAAATGTGAATAATGCTACAGTTAAAAGAATTTACTTAATCTTTAAAGAGATAAAAGGTTATAAAGAATGTTTCAAAGTGACTGAGAAACAAACATTACGCTGACGTATTCGTGAAAGTTTTTTTTTTTTTTTTTTCCCGGCATGGACCACTCCTAAGGCCGGAAGTGGTGGCCACTTATTGTGAAGGCACCTAATAGGCGGCCACCGTTAATTCCTATGAAGGGACTGACAATTTACATCCACGCCTTCTCCGGTGTTCGAACCCGCACTCTTCAGTATCGCAGTCGGCTCCCCTAACCACGATATTGTCTGGGCGGCTATTCGTGAAGTAGTTGTAGTGCTCCACAAGTGTGAAATTTTTACTCCTGCATCTACTTTTCGTTCTACAACTTGATGTCTGAATGGACTGTAATTAAAAAGTACAGAAAACGGTGATTATCGGGGATCACATAATTAAAGAATACGTAGTAGTCATCCTGGATTTTTTGTAATTGCAGGAAAAGGTGATTATCATTGATCACACATTTGAAGGATACGTTATAGCCGTTCTGATTTCTCTACAGTTAAGAATGTGAAAACTATGGGAAAAGTAAGAACCTTCATTTCATTAAATAAGTATTCCTTGCAGTTAGTATTTAATAACTGATGATTATCAAGGAGCACATATTTAAAGCGTACGTAATGGTCATCTTGGTTTTCAGGAGTTACAGAAAAAGGTGTTTATCAGCGATTGCACGTTGAAAGGATGCGTAATGGCCATTCTAGTTTTTCTGGAGTTATGTGTGTGATAATTATGAAAGAAGTAAGAAACTTCATTTCATTAAATAAGTATTTCTTGCAGTTAATAATTAATAACTGGTGATTATGAGTGACCACATATTTAAAGGATGCGTGGTGGCCATCCTGGTTTTTCAGGAATTATATAAAAAAGTGATTATCAGAGATTACACATTTAATGTTACGTAATGGTCATTCTGGTTTTCCTGGAGTTACGTGTGTGATAATTATGAATAAAGTAAAAAACTTCATTTTATTAAGTAAGTCTTTCTTGCAATTAATAATTAATAACTGATGATTATTAGTGACCACATATTTAAAGGATACGTGGTGGCCATTCTGGTTACTCTGCAGAATGTGGTAACAATGAGAAAGATAAAAAAACTTCATTTCATTAAATTATTATTTCTTACAATTAATAATTAATAAATTGTGATTATTAATGACCACATAATGAAAGGCTATGCTGTGGTCTTCCTTGTTTTTCAGGAGCTACAGAAAAGGTTATTATCTGTGATCACACATTTAAAGGGTATGCATGAGCCATTCTGGTTATTCTGGTGTTAAGAATATGATAATTATGAAAAAAGTAAAAAACGTCATTTCATTAAATAAGTATTTCCTTGCAGTTAATAATTAATTGCAAACATTTTAAATTTTGATTAGTCAAATTCAAAATCTCTGATAGCTAAATGTATATATATATATAGCTAAAATAAAAAATATAGCTAAACGTTTGTTGCTGCTAAGTGTTAACATGAATCTGAATTTATGCAGGATTCATAATACATGTGTATAATTATCTTCTGATGTGCTAGGATGCTCGTGAATGAATTCATGCCAAAAGACGTAATTCATCCATTCTACACTCATATTATTCGAAAACTATAGAAAGAAAAAAAAAGTTGCCTATTTATTTCATTGTTATTTTTACATTTGTAATAAAAATTTAACTTTCGGAAAGACAATCTTCGACTACAAAAAAGCGGACTTTATGTCTCACTTTTAGCATTAGAATGCAAGTCCTAACCAACACGTCTAGATCCACCCTTCACATATCGGCCAATGCAATTTGATTTGGACAGAAAGGTAAATATGTCCCCATTCCGGTAATTGGAGTCGCCATCGCCGTACACGTTTAGTGGGTACAAGATGTTGGTCTGGGTTGTAATCACTTCTCCTTTCCTTCCATTACTGCAAATGCTTCGGAAAATAGAGATAATATCAGAATCATACTAAGATCAAGCAAAGGATATAAATTAGATCAGTCATTTGGACAGCATCATTTTTTACAGATTCCCAGCGGATATTTGGCTCCGAAGGGATGCTTCTTGAGTAAATTTCAAGCTTTACAAGGAAAATGAACTGCTCAAAATTAATCTCGACTTAAATTTTTGCCATTTTATATCAGTGAATCTTTCTTCAAATATTTTTCTAGTGACTCAAAATTATTCGCAATTTCAATCAAAAATAAATTTATTTAACCTTTTTTCCTTTTCATACTAGAGCTATTTTTCTCACTTTGTAACTCTACGAATTCAACTGAGCTGATTTCATAGCTTAAAATTAGGCAAAACAAAAACCTTGTACTTGGCGTAGATTTTAATTGAAACTCTGTCACATATCTAACAAAAATATTCCGGAGATTTTAATATAAATATGGTCGCGGTTTTACCTTTCTTTGAAGAATCCTTTTGTTCTTGATGAAGAGGGACCTATACTTTTTCACCCTCAAAATCAAGAGCAGTTCAATTCAAATCTGCATCAAAGTTATTGTTTTAATAATTTTAAGTTTTATATTTCTCTTCACTTCTGATCCCAGAGCATTTTTGTAGAAGTAATATAAAAGCACAAGTAAGAAACTTATTTAATTGTTACCTTGCAATAATATTATTGTAACCAAATATTATTGCAAGGTAACAATAAATATTATCGTCTGCTACTAACTGCTCTGAAATAATAAGAATGCTATATTACACTGATGCGAAAATTATTTTGGCCCATTTCTTTATCAAATTTATTTGTCGGAAAATATTAGACGAATTATACGGAAGCAGATATTATGCATTTAAAAGCTCTCCATTATATGACACTGGGAAAATGAGATAAGCGAAGGTTAAAGAGTGAAAATGTATTCCCGCTGTGATAATAATCATCAATCTAAAATTCTATAGTTTTAGAATCTACATAAAGGTTTTATTTTAGTTCCAAAAAAAATTGTTTTTTTCCTTGCGATGATAAAAATAAGATGAATAATAAATTATCATATAAAAATTTCAAATTATATTATAACACTTTAAAGCCTTTAATAAGAAAGTTTCAAAAAGTTTTAAAAAATACCCCATAAATTAAAAATATAAGAAATCATAAGATTAAAACGAAATTGTAGTCTGATTTTGGAAGGCTTCCCTCACTTTAAAAACTGAGCAACTTTAACATAAGCAGTTTCGATAGGTCTACTAGCATAAGAACGGAGCAACAGGTATAAAAGATACAGTATAAGATATTTTCTTCATCCTTTTCGTACGCCTTGGTGCAGTAATTAAAAGCATACTCGACGCGTGCTCGAGAGGTCCAGGGTGCGAGTCCCGGTGAAGGCAATGCTCATTTCTTACGTTTCCTGTTTCAAAACCCCTAATAACACTATAGTGAGCTTAAAAGTGGCGGACGATATTTCGTCACCACCAGGATTTGGCGATAGGGTTCCCTTATCCCCAGTCGTCCTTTAAACGGAGGACTATGTAGGCTATTTCCTCCCTACTTTCTGATTGCTTTCGCGGTGTAAACTAGACACATACTTGATGCGCATTCGAGAGGTCCAGAATTCGAATCCCTGCGAGGGCAGTGTACATTTTTCACGTCTCCAACGTCAAAAACCATAATCACTCTAAAACAACACATAAAATTTGTATTTAGAATTACTTGTTCAAGCTGTTAAAGCCGAATGGAGGGGAAACATTACTACGATATTCTTTTACCATAAATTAATGCCATGGTAGACGCGCTTACTTAGTTAATAAAGAAAGTATTTAACTATTCAAGACGTAGCTGTGTATTTATTTCATTGAATCGCTTGTTTACAAGGTTTGAAACAAATATTTCCCTCGAGAAATAATATTTCTTCTTTTTGCGAGAATGGCAACTCATTGAACTGAAAAATAAATCCATTGAAAAGATTTATTTCGAGGTAAGAATAAATATACATGAAAATCTTATTGTCTCTTAATTAAGTGAAAAGGGTTTCATTTGTTCCTTCTATTTGTCAGTTTCTTGCCACACTCTATTTTTACAATCATTATATCTTTCATTATTTAAACCATTAAGCTTTTTTTTTTATTTAAATCTTTAAGATAAGAGTTATATTGGACTCTTATCTTATATATATAACTCTTATCTTAAAGATTTAAATTGGACAATGTACAAGGTACAGCGTATTTTAGAAAACATGCTTAAAATGTTGTTAAAAACGGAAGAAAAAGAAATTAATATGCTTCTAGACATGCGTGAAATGAAAAAGGCCAAGTTATCAAAATATTGAATATAATTACAATACTAGCGTCAAACTACGTATACACGTGCTAAA
>KK117280.1:614965-674284 GCA_000611955.2 Stegodyphus mimosarum | reverse complement strand
TATATGATATTTTAATGTCTAGTTGTCATAGCTGAGGGTAAAGGCATACAGATAAAGCTAACAAAACTGAATTTTGAGAATAACCATCGTTATTTTTACACATATCAAATCAAGTTAGTTCTAAATCATAGGTAAATATGATAATTTAATGTATATGAGTTAAAAGAGTATGACGTTATCTTAGACAAGACAGCGTAGGAGCGCAGAGATGTATGCAGGGCAGAAATTAGGAAAAGGAATGACGTAATTGCTGGCAAAGCAGTATTTATACTACGTAGGTGCATACGTACAGCTAAGCTGTGATTGGTTAATTTTGAGTTATAGTTCTCTTTACCAAGCAGCGTTATGTAACATGGAAAGATCTCGAATTTGGGAGAACAGATGAACTTGGAAGAGAATATAAAATTTAGAATTTCGAGGTTGCCAATCATTTCTTAACGCAGCCATCGTATTTTCTTATATCTTACATATATATTTAGCCAGTTATTTTATGTTAAACCGCTTTCCTATTCTTTTCATTTCCCTTTTCCTTCCAGATTGTAAATTCCTAGCTTGCGTGATGTTCAAATAAGATAAAAGAAGAAAATATTTAAAGGAGGTGTTAGAGGGTGGAATCATAGCGTATTCCGCCTGCTGAAGGCAACTTTGCTCAATTCCTTCTTGCTAGTAGTATTCTACGGCGTTGCATTATTCTCGCCATTAGGCTTCTTACGGCGACCAGAGCCAACTTGCGCGTTTTTCTAATTGCGCAGCAGTTAGGCTAATTTACTTTGTGGTTGTGTTGTGATTTATATCACTTGTCTGATAGTAACATCGAAACAAATCCAAGAAATTCATCGTGGCAAGAAGAAAAAGATCCTTGAGCACCATACATGTGACAGTAAGACTTCGCTCAGCTCGGCCCCCAATTGGTGAAGAATACTCCGGGGGACGGGTCTGAGGGTCTCCGGCCCACTCTTTCGCTACCAGTAACCTCTCGAGAGGACTTTCGGATCGGTATATATTTAGAGTGCTCCCATGCCCCACATTTACAAACATCGATGCCTCCTCCGGTATCGTAGTAGGCGACCCTAACTAATATACCGTCTGGGCAGCCCAACTTACTTTTTTAAATTTTAGTTAATCCATTATCTTTGAGTTAAGCCAAAAGTGCTGACGTATCTAACCATAAGTGGTGCCGCTTGTTAACTTTTTATTTGAGTCACATAAAAGGGTCTTTTACACCCTTTCCTTGTCACTGTAGTATTTATAAGAAATAGTGATAATTCACTAACAGCCTCTGTAGCGTTTCGTACATTGTAGGTTAGTCAATAAGAAAAGTCACAAGACAATGAATTAAAAATATCAATTCAAATCTAAAACTAAAATCACCATTTAAAAAAAATTACATATAAGCCAATGAAAGAAAAGAAATGTGCAAACACAAGGCCAATAAATACAAGTCGAAAAATAAAAGCTAAAAATTTTATAATAACAATAATAAAATCATGCATGCATACATGCCTCTTGAACAAATACAATGCGCTATAGCTCCGCCCATCCTCAAGCCAAAAATAATAACTTGTTTATAATAATAAATAATAAATCAAATAAATGAAGGGTGAATCTTTACAATTTGATGCTATTTCCAATTCAAAGGAGTTTCGAGATCTTTATCCACAGAATAAAAAGACACTAATTGTGAAAGAATGATATTTCGGGTAAAGGAGACATTATTTGTATTGGAACATTAATAGTAATAAAAACTAGCTTGAAACGTATTAAGAGCCTTAAGAGTGATAGTTAAAATTAATTGCATAAGTTAAATACCTACTTCTATACAAGCATATTACATGCCTCCCTTTATTTTGGAAATTTGTAATTACATTTATACCAAAATACTAATTTTAAGCAATAGTTTATACTACGCATCAGGTTACATATAGAGATGTCCAAATATGTTCAATACTTAGCCAAATAAAAATTTCGGAAACTACAGTTTACGCGGACGCAGAAGCTTTGCTTTGCATTGCATGATCCACCAGAGTCACGTTTTGTTATCAACTTACACAACTCTAAGCAAAACTGAAAAAAAAAATTCCCCTGCAGCAATAAGATGTTATTTATCTGTAGCTTCAGCACAGCGGGGTAAAATACTACATTCGCGTAAAAAAATTAGCAGATGAAATACTCTAGAGTTATCAGAATCACGGTAGTTATATTGGTTTAAGTTCCTGTTATTCCATGCACTAAAGTTGTGGAATCATTAGTATTTTCGGAAGCAGGAGACATGAAAAATGTGTTTTGTCCTCGCCGGGATTCCAACATCAGACCTTCTGACTCCTAGCCGCACTTGTTTTCGAATTACACCAAGAAGGCAAGGCTAAGGAGGGTCCCGGTTTTGGCTCATTTAATTATGGCAAAAGGTATCTGCCTAAGGAAATGGATGCCTTCACAGAAGATTTTCTAAGAGGAACTGGCTCGTGTACACGTTACACATGAGGTAAACCCCGAAAAAAAACCCATTTAGCTAGCCCATTCGCCTAGATACGAATCCAGGCTGGAACTATCAATGTTTAGAGACTTTACAGCTCGGCTGCTCGTGGACCCGCAGTAAGGAGAGAGAAAGCATTTTATGAAGTATGGTCGTAGATTTATAGATACATTTTCATTGGAATTCAATTATTTTTAGACAGATTATCTGCATGCGTTCTTTTCCTATGTAGGGTTTACTTCTCAAACAGAATTTCATTTTAAAATGAAAATTCCCTGCTCTTCATGCATAAAAAATATATCTGAACACATTTATTTGAATTCTTTGTGTTATTACCCGTGTCACTCAGTTATATCACATTTCTGTATCATGTTATGGGAGCATAACATTTCGGAAACTGCGGTTTACGCCGACGCGAAAGCTTTGCACTGCATAATCCACCAGAGTCGCGTTTTGTTATCAACATTCACAACCCTAAACAAAACTGAAAAAAAATTTCCCTGCAGCAATAAAATGTGATTTATTTCTAGCTTCAGCACAGCGGGGTAAAATGCGTCAACCATAGCAATAACTGAACAAAACCGACCTTGTAATATAACAGCCATCAATAGAAATACCCCAAGTTCAGCCATTGGCAGAATATACCTCCCATGGGACCACCTTCTCAGTTTCCATGAAAAAAGACTGTAACAAAAATGCGCTTCTTGCGGACTGTGCGTTGAATAGGAGACAGTGAAAGAAAAGGTGAGCACAAAGATTGTCAAAAGTCTCTTGATAAATAATTTTTCCTTTCCTGTAGGAAGTAGCTGACTGACTGCTTACTTGCTTCCTGACTTTGCGATGGAAGTTATATGTCTTCTTGGTCATGAAAAAAACAGGTTTTCCCCTTAGTACAAATATTGATTCATAGGGTTTATGGGTCTCGGATAAAATAGAACTCGGAAAAATGTCTCCTTCTAATATCTTGAATTTGAGTTGCGTTAAAGTTAGGTAGGTTTCAAAAAGTGCTTTTGTGAAATATATTAGAATCTTAGAATCATGTTCTTTTTTCTCAGCCCAAGGAACGTTAGCCCAGAAAGGATATTACTTTTGTTTTGGAATTTTGCGTTGAATCACTATGAACAAGTGTCACTTTTCAAATTGTGGCCGCCGAATAGTACCTCCCTGTGTTATGTTTAAAGAAATTAAAAAATGAAGAATGTGCATAAATGTATATGTGTATGTTTCTCGCACTGCGATAAAAAAAGGTCCCTAGAAATCGAATTTTGAATAACGTAAATATGAGCATCTAGAAGCCCTAATTTGGAATTTGTTTTATTATTTATTTCATATTTTGTAACACTTTAACGAATTTTTGCTTAAGAAACTCATCGATTTCAGAGCGAGCAGTGGCAACACTGTACGAAAAAAAAATTTTTGTCTCCAGCGCGCGAGACTGTGTGTCAGGAATTTTAAACATATGCTCATTTTAAAATTCTTTGCAATATGCTGTTGAATTCAATGTTGTGGTTTAAGTGCAACAAACATGATATTTAATAAATAAAGATAACGCACAAAAAAGTAGGTTTGGGCGTATGAAAAGCTTTCGGATTTTATATATATATATATTCAATAGCCCGAATGGCTGTTAGTCTCAAAACAGCATTTCGTATCATTTCACAATAAACGGCGAATGATTTTTTAATTTTTGTCACCAAACATTATTACCCTGTTAAAGAAATCAAATAATGAAGAATCTGCATGAATGCATGTATATTTTTTGCATTGTGAAAAAACTGTAATACTTAGAGCCATCAAATGTTGAATAATGTAATCTTCCATCCGAACATGTGGGCCCTGAAGCCCGAATTTTAAATTTCGAATTTTATATTATGTCTTCCATATTTTTTCAAAGTGTAACGAATTTTTGATTAACAAACTTAAAGACTTCAAACCTAGAAATGCTAACACAGTAAGGAAGAAAAAACATTATCTGAAGTGCTCTAAAATGTCTATGAGAAATTTTCAAGATATGCTGTGTTTAACTATTTTGTTGTGCGTTTCAAATTCTGTAAAACATTAAGGAATTTTTTATTAACACGCTCAAAGATTTCAAAGCGGGCAATGGCGCACTGAACGGGAAAAACATTTTTATCTCCAGCGCGCGAGACTGTCTATTGGAAATTCTAAAGATAGACTGTTTTTGAATATTTTTAGCCCAAAGGAGCACTAGCCCAAATGCTCTCGAAACGTGTATATGCATATAGATGAAGAAATCGCTCCCTCTGGGTGTAATATAAAATCTGAAAGCGTTCAAATTTTTTGAGTACTTTTTTTTCAGTAAGTGTTGCGTTAAGCATAAGAAAATATTGCTTGGAATGTAAAGTAAGTTTTGGGGCTTAAAAAAATTCGTAAAACGAATCACATTTCGAGTATATTTTATGACAGACATAATAATCTCTTGTGAATCCACAATGAAATGTTTAATGTTTTCACAGTTAGTCGATTAGGTTTAGCTTAATATTTCTGTTTTGTGAGATATTAGTCAGACTTGGGAAAATCGGGAATATTTTTATGATTTAATTTCAGAAAAATGAAAAAGCAACTGCGAAAGAAATGTGTAACCGGGATCAGGGATAAGAAATGATAACTTGTAATTGATTTCGAAAATGACATTTTCATATTATATTCTGTTATGTCTAGTAAATCATTCTGTTTGACGGCGAAGTAACTAGTTGTTTATAAATGCTACAATGCTGAGCTGTACCATTATTTAACAGTTCTAATGCATGAAAAAGCATGAATGCCTTTCATGCCCTCCTTCTCAACTATTTATTCAATGGGAATACTAAACCAGAGACTTGTTCAAATACCTAGAAATTTTTTATGTAAATATAGAAGTATTTTTATGTAGAAATGACTTCTTTAATAATGATTTTCTGTCAAATGAACAGTGAATATTTTACGTTAGTTCTGATAAATGGTTCTTATTTTAGTCAATTAAACAAAAGTAAAAAATGCTCTATTTCATTATTCAAGTTGTTATATATATTTCTTTATTTCATTTGGATGTTGTAGCAGAAATTTACATTGCTATATTATTATTTTAGAATGATAGGATAATTATACTGCGTTGAAGCTGAATATAGAGTATACGAGAACAGAGCTTCATTTTCATTTAGTGTAAAATTTGTAATATTAGGAAGAATACCACTATTGAGAATATAGCTTTGCTATGAGAGAATATTAACAAAGAGTTGGAAATAAAAATGCGGCAGATAAAAAAAGACATCCTCTACCTTACTTTGTGAAGAGAAATTTTACAAATAAAATAAAAAAGAAATGTTATTTCATAAGTATGTTAGAACTACAAATAATATTTTATATTAACAATGGTGTTAATGGGCATTCTCTTTTCTAATTTTTTATTTCTTTCTAAATCATAATAGGAGACTGAAATTCTGAGGAGACGTAGGAATGACTATTTGAAAGCTAGTTAGGTTCTTTATTCATTAAATTTGCAGTTAAATATGCTTTCACCTTTCTGCAGTATAGATTTTGCAAGTACGCTAATAACTGAAAACAAAATCTGAAAGTTTTCAGATTTTATATTGCGCCCAAAGGGGCATTTTGTTAACCTTTTCTGGGCTACCTTTATTTATTAAATATCATGTTCTTCACACTTAAACCATAAAATTCAGTTCAACAGCAATGTGGGAAAATAATTTTAAAATGAGCTTATCTTTAGAATTTCCCATACACAATCTCGCGACCTGCAGATAAAATGTGTTTTTTTCGTTACGGTCTTGCCACTGTTCGCTTTTAAATCGTTGGGTTTGTAAATCGAAAATTCGTTAAAATTTTACAAAATATGAAATAGATAATAAAACAAATTCCAAATTTGTGCTTCCATATGCCCATATTCTGGTGGAAACGTACGTTATTCAAAATTTCATGGCTCTAGGTACCGTCGTTTTATCACAATTCGAGAAATAGTCATATATTTATACAGATACTTCATTATTTAATTTCTTTAAATACAATACAGGGCTGTAATATTTGGTGGCAGCAGTTTGAAAAGTGAATCGACATTTATAGTGAACCAACGCAAAATGCCAAAACGAAATTAATAGTACTTCTGGGCTAACGCCCTTTGGGCTACATAGCCATTAAATTTAGGTGTAATAGAGCTTTTAAGGGTTATTATTTGAGCTTTAAGAAATTCTATTGAAAAACATGAAAGGCCAATCTGGATTGATAAAGACATACACCATCTCACTTCTGCAGCCACTAGATTATAGTGTAATCCAACTTTTAAGGATGATTATTTGAACTCTGTAAAATTCTGCCGAAAATACAAAAGGTAATCAAGATTGACAATGACATAGAATTGTACATTTTCACTTCTGTAGTCATTAGACTCATAAGGTATTTTTCCCGCCTTCTTCGCATGCCTTCGTGGTGTAGTGGTTAGCACGCTTGACGCGTATTCCAGAGGTTCGTGGTTCGAGTACCGGCGATGGCAGTGCTCATTTTTCATCTCTCCTGCGACCAAATAACCTAACGATTCTACAAGTGGCGGCCGAAAAAAAAAGGTGGTGGATGATGATTCTACACCACCGAGATTTGGCCATTGAGTCCTCTAATCCCCAGTAGCCCTTTAAAACGGGGTGTGCAAAAGTATTTCTCTGGCCTTCTTCGCATGCCTTCGTAGTGTAGTGGTCAGCAGGCTCGGCGCGTATTCGATAGATCCGTAGTCCGGGTCCCAGTGAGGACATTACTTTATTTTTCATCTTTCCTGCTACCAAATAACCTAATGATTCTACACGTGGGCCCGAACAAAAGAAAAGGTCGTGGATGATGATTCTCCACCACCAAGATTTGGCAATTGGGTCAACTAATCCCCAGTCGCCCTTTTAAAGGGGGAGTATATAAGATATTTCTCGGGCCTTCTTCGCATGCCTTCGTGCTGTAGTGATCAGCCCTTTCGGCTAGTATTTGAGAGGTCCGTGGTTCGAGTCTCGGCGAGGGCATTGCTAATTTTTCATTCTTCCTCAATTCAGTCAGGATTTACAACGACATACAGCTAAACAATCACGATAGTGCAGATTGTATTTTCAGTTATCTAATAGATTATGAATAGATGGTATTAAACCTTACGTGACAAATATCATTGGTTCTTGTTATGCCATAAATGTATCATGACAGCAGAATCTGTGAGATTATAAACGCAATGTTAATGTAAGTTATAATCATACTAAGAAACATAGAAGGAAAAAAGTACGAAGAAATAGTAAAATGAAGTGAACTTAGAAGAAAAAGCTTTGTGCCATGCTTGTGGAGAACTAATCATTGAGTAGCTAGAAGAGTTTACACCACTTTTCAATGAAAAGGTAGAGCAGTATGAACAGAAGTGGAAATTTTTAAACTATAGAACTAAATTAAACTCGACGGCACAAACAGCCTTACAGAGCCATGCTCGGCAGCGCTTTGATATCTGCTTCCTATACCGTGGGCTTCGGGATGCTTGTGCATTTTTAACTCGATTTATTAATAAACACAGCCAATAATATTTCCTTCGCATGCATAAATTAATGATAATATTACTGAGTGCTTTTGCGGGAAGGCTTCAAATTATAATATCAGGTTATTTAAGATCTTCGAAGAATTAAAAGAAATGTGGTCCACATTTGGACAGCACCGTTTTTACTTTTCAATGATCTAAATGCTGATAACATTTTTAATGAATTAAGTACCATAATTGAACTGAATAATAAAGCATTTTTTATGTAATTAGAATATTATTATTTCAACTAGAATTATTAAAATCTTATATAATTGCACGGAAACCTTGACCTTACGTGGCTTTTTGGTTCTCTGATTTGACGTTTCCCTATCTGTGTAAGCTTTTAGGAACTTAGACTCTCCAGAAAACTAGAAGTCACTGTATTAGAAAAGAATTCCTTCAAATAAGCACTTTTTATATTATTCACGTATACCACTTTCAAATCACAAAAACGCTGAAGAAAAGATTTTTCTCAGCCAGATTGTGTGATTATAATAAAAGGAAACTCGCATTTTGTTTCATATGCAATGAAAGGCGGCTGCACAAAAGTATAATTATGTTTCTTCTTATACCTTTTTTCAAATATTTGAGTAAGAATGAAAGAAACATTTTCACCATTTTGGCTTAGAAAAGTACACATTCAACACTTAAGAATATTAAATGCATCGGAACTGGAAGCCTCGAATACCTGCGTGCATGCTTTTTCGTTATTTTGCCACTCGCACTTTTATGTGCTTCGCTGCTTTATAAAAGAATTCTCAGTTCATGAAAATGTCCTTTAAGGAAAAAAAACCAAAATAACAAAACGTTTTTCGAGAATAGTGCTATTCGTTTCGATATTGTGTATTTATCCAAATATTTTAGCACTAATAATGCAAAATAAGCATATAACATTTACGTCACAAAGGCTAGAAATCATAAATGTTCTGCATGTTTGCATTATACGTAATCTGATAATATTACTTATATATAACAATTTGCTGAGGCTAGTTATGGAAACGTACTGATTATACCAGACAGAAATTTGCAAATGCAAACATGTCTGCGTGTAAATTTAAGGCAATTGTAAAAATCATACTTAATACTCTAAGGATAATTTTAATTTCATATCCCGTTATTTTATATTAATTCCCTATCCTATCGAGCCTGGTTTCATTTCCCTGCCAGAAAGCAAATTTACAGCGCGTGCGATATTCATATTAGGTAGAAAGTAGGAAGTATTTAAAGAAAGGTTCTGGAGAGTAAAATCAGAGCGTGTTCGGCCTGCTTGAAGGCCACGTTGCTAGCTTTGATTCTCTAGCGATTAGAATTCTGCTGCTTTGAGTTATTTCTGGCATTAGGTTTACAACTTGTGCGCTAGTTAAACTGTAAAGCCATAAGCTAGACTGAAATTTCATTAATTTTAGTTTATGCATTACCTTTGATTTAAAGCCAAAACTTTTGGCTTCCGTAAGCACAATTTGGTGACATCTATTAAATCTGAAGTAAAAAAAGGGTCTTTTACACCCTTTTCCTGCCTCTGTGGTACTTACAAGATATAGCAATAATTCGCCACCTGTCTTTCAGAGATTTGTTCTAGTGCGTGCTCCCTAAGAAGACCAAACTCTATAATACCATTAAAAAATAAAATATTCTTAAAAAAATTAAATAAATACTATTATAAAATGGCATAAATACTATTATTGCTTAATATTATTATGAAAATAAATACTTTAATACAGCGAAAGATCGTTTCACGAATTTGATTCATCTCTTAAAACCGTTCGACAACAGAAATGTTTGTAAACCAAAATAAATTTCCCCATAAGAATTTATAAGGTATTTCTCCCGCCTTCTTCGCATGCCTTTGTGGTGTAGTGGTCTGCATGCTCGACGCGTAACCGAGAGGTCCGTGGTTCGATTCCCGGCGAAGGCGTTGCTCATTTTTCATGTTTCCTGCTTCGTAATAACCTAATGTCTCTACAAATTAATGTAAAATAAATTAACTCCATTCTAAATCACAGGTGACTGCTTATTTAAAATTTACAGTAGAATTTTGTGCACTGTTGTGCACTGTTGCAATGCACTCTGCAGTAATTATTGACAGCTGTTAATTTGTATCTGTTGCAATTCCTCTATTGCTATTATTGCTAATTGTCTTGTTATTGATTCTACCACTACTACTACTGTTATTTCCTCTACTATTGAACCTACCGCTATGGGAATGATTGCTAACAACTGCTGTAGACGGCTGACTGTTAACGACTGTGGACTATGATGAAGATACATTTTGACAATAATGACGACTGTTATGAAAACTGCCATAGACTATGAGGCAATGTCAAACTTTTATCCTTAGATTGTTATTTGTTAGCTATTATCTTACGTAAAACACATTAATTGCAAAGTTTAACTTGTGATTTTACTTTAAATTAGTGAATATATATATATATATATATATATATATATATATATATATAGAAAGATGAAACTTTAAGAGAGACATAACGGTAACTTCCACACATAATTTTATTTTCTGATATTGTACTGCGATCACTGCGAGTTCGCTATGCACCCCACAATTTTATATAACATACATGGAGTCTTAATGGACATAAACTGGAAAAGTAAACTCTGCGTCGCTAACGGCAGAGCGATGCAGCGAAATGAAACAGAACAGAAAAGAGAAGAAAGAGGAGTAGTTATGATGCAATTACCTTTCGTACCATTTTAGATCATATGACAGATTAATATCCAGATTTCATCGGTAAGGGCGTTTCAAAATTGCAGGGAGTTGGGTAAGAAAGTTATTGCTCTGTTATTTTTGGAATGAAAACGGAAGTTAAAAGGCTATTATTAATTTATTATTTGAAAGAGAGGTATTTTATATTTCACATACATATATATGTGAATATAAATATATGTGATGTATCAAATGTAGTCGTAGCTCAAAGTATCAGACGATAAGTTTAAAGAAAAAACAGGATCCATTTATTAATTTCCATGAAAAACAGCAGTTACAAAAATGGGATCCCCGGAGTAAATAAAAAAGAACAACTAATAACTTTTTGTATTGAAGTTTAATCCATCGTTACATTAATGAAAAGACCCCTCGATATTCATTTGCGAGTCCTTTTATAATCTCTGGAAAAGCGGAGCTTTCAAGAAATGACGTCAGCCAATCCAGTTCGTTTTAAATATTTCCAGAACATTCAATAACTGTACGTGTAGAAAATGCGGGTAAATCCACTTGACTACGGGGTTGTAGATTTAATTCCACGTACTTTCAAATAAGAGATCGTCGCAATTTAAAATGAAAAGAACCTGCATTTAGAATTGTGACTGGGGAGAAAACAAAAGAAAAGACGAAATTTAAGTTAGGGTTTTAAGTGCATGACTATGGTTTTTGACTATGGCATTTTATTATTACATATATATATATATATATATAGGTGGGTAGATAGATAGATATAGATATAGATATATAAAGTAACTAAGTGGAAAGAATGATTTGTCTAACTCAATAACCGTCAGATATCCATCAAAAACCAGTTCAGTATGCGTCAAATATCGTAATGTTAGTACAACTGTGGATTCTTATTGGAAAGTAGAGTTCTTTAATAATATTGCGATAATTTCCAGTAGTTTATCAATGACTAGTTTTTATTTGTTATGTTCTTAGCGTAACCGCGTTTTTCGGAAACTAAACTGCTTGCATAATTTTCCCCTCTCAATTTTCAGAAGTTAAAATTAATTTTAAACGGGGAGGAAATACTGTATTAAAACCAAGTGTCAAAAATCAAATAGTCAAAGAAATGAATGTGACAACCATTATTCTGTGTATGAAAAGTCAATATAAGTAACTAGTCTTCATATAACAGAGAGTCTCAGATTATGCTACAGGAAATGGAAATGAACAAGTGTGGCAACTGAAAAAATACAATAATCCGCAATACTGAGCCAAATATAAATGTAAACCCTACTGAAATTTTTTTTCTTAAGCTGACTTATGTTTTTCTGTCGTTCGTTTAGAATTTCCTATAAAATGGGGTTCTTTTTTTAATGTGTTTTGGTTTCTACCTCCCTGATTTCACATTGCTTCCATTTAAATAAGCTGAGCGGATTTCCTCATACTACTGTGTTCTGGTGCTATACTTCTATATTTTTCAGAGATTCCTTACGTTTCAATGAAAAGCAATTTAGTGCAGCTGAACGTTCATGATCTTATATGATCTCAGTAATATAGCGCATATTTCTAAGGGGTGGGGGGAATTGAGTTTAAAAACATGATTTCTATCAAAATTCTGCAAAATACGCCAGGAAGAAAATTTCTCTTATTATCTATCCGAAACACAGAAATATGAATTTGTTTTTGGTCTGACAGACATTTCATAGATCTGATAAAACTGGGCACAAATATTACACTAACATGGCATTTCCCAAAGTAGCTTCGTATTCAGATGATCGAATAAGAAATGACTGAATAAATTGCATTCTAGACAACATTTTGTCCCAAAGGTTTTCATATTATTCAAATATTCAGTTTTGGAAGGAAGAATATTAAGTTTACTATGCAACATGCTGTTTTACAAACAGAGATATTCAAATACTTAGCTCTGCAATTTTAATATATTTTCTCGATTTTTTTTTCAATGAAGAAGGTAAAGATTCTTTTGAAAAGTCTTCCTTGCGAGGAATTTGCAAAAATATGAAAACTTCTGAAACTTTACAGGGGGTGGGGGGGAGACATTCTAAAATTTCAATTTGAACGGATTTTCCATTCGAAATTCCCGATTTCCAAGAAAAAAGCTATTCAGTGGAATCTATGCAAAGCGAAATGAATTCACATACATGAGAATCCAAGGAAGAAAATCTCCCTTAAAATACTGCATTATACCCTGAATTTCTAGCTTTTCTGTACTAAAATCTCGAAATAAATTCAACAGCGCACTGTCTGGAAAGTTTAGATCAATATATGAGCGAAATACAGATACTAATTGCACTATTTCTATTTCATTTACTTAAACGATATATATTTTTTGTACTTTCAGTGGATATATTTTTAGATGTGGGTGGGTCAAGAACTGACAAGAAATATTGCGCCTTTTATTTTCCTCTCGCTGTGTACGTATATGCATCATAAATAGGCAAATAGACCCACAGGACAGGAAACATTTGCGTAAGGCACAGGTACAACACAGCACCGTAAGTAAAACTGGGATAGACCTAGTAATACTAATTGTCTCGAGCAATTCATATCCCCAGCAGTCGCCCAAATGGAATAATAGTTACTTTGACTACTCTAGCGAACAGCCCGGGTTCGAATCCTGGGGAAGGCATGGAGTTTTGTAAATATATAGTGCCTTTGCGTCATGGAGGCATTCTAAATTCTAAATATATAGAGAGCAGAAAGTCCTGTCGTATAAATTGCTGGTAGGGCAAGAGGGGTGGGAAACCCTCTAATCTATTCCTGGGTTGTTCTTCTACAAAACTGTTGTGGAATTGGGCAAAATCGTACTTTCAATCGTACTCACACTGGAGTTCATCTGAGCTAACGGAGACAATTTACGTAGCCAAACCATCTCCAAAACCAGTTTTTCCCCATACGGCAGCAAGTTGAAAAATCTGAACTACAGGGGATAGCAAAGCTAGTCGATACATGGAACTGAGTTAGCTATGATAAATCCCAGTGTGAATGGCCCTTTTATATTGCCCATGGCCAACGACAGGCGTAATCTTGTACTCCTTACCACGATGACTTTCGCGGGCGTGTTCTCATGAGGTCAGACAAGTAAGATTAGTCATAATAACACACAACCTGCTTTGAGAGTTTATTAAAATTTAAAAAAAGGACGAAGAAGAACTTAAAAATAGGAGGGTTTCTTACAGTGTTTTGCACATAATTCCTGAATCATATTTCAGAAGTTCAATATTGGTTTACACTTTGATATATAGAATATTAACAATATACGTACTACAGGGAGGCTTAGGGGCCATTCACACTGGGGTTTATCTAAGCTAACGGAGTCACTTCCATGTGTCGACAAGCTCCGCTATGCCTACAGTTCAGGTTTTTCAACTTGCTGCCTAATGGGGAAAACGTGGTTTTGGAGTTGGGTCGGCTACGTCAGTTATCTCCTTTAGCTCAAAGTAAACCCCAGTGTGAATGACCCTTTAAGAATATTTTATGCTTCCGAAGCACACTTTAGCAAATTCTGTTGGTTACAAGAGATTCCATTAATCAGTTAACATTAAGAAAGGAAGCTGACGTTTTGTCAGCACATATGTATGTCAAATACAAATGGTATTTCGAAATTCAATAGATATTATAAATTATTGCAAGATACAATGGATACGACAAACAGTGCTCGGGGATACATTAGATGCTTCTACTGGAGTTACAAACTTATAATTGAAGTACGATTTTGTATGTCATATACAATGTATCCAATGGAATGCACAAGATGCAAAAGAGTATGCACAAGGTGCAAAAGGTACAGGTGTGTTGTATACAACATTTACAATAGCTAAAGATACTGCTGCATGGTATTTTGGCTACAATAAATGCAGTTTCGTTAGGTAATAAGACGTGTTATGTTGTATAATATTGGGTCTTATTCATTGAGAGAATATAAATGGCCTTTCTTAAGCTATTCAAGGTTTTTGATTGAGTTATCAGAGTTCCGTTCAGAATAGATTCGAAAAAAGGGAGCAATAAATAGATTCTTTTAAGCTTGAGGCTGTACAGGTGACTCGTATTTTGGGAGTGGAAATGCTTTATCCTTATCGGCTGGTTTTCTTTGAGTATTTAAAACGCTGTCGGAGTTCTGCGCATTGAGGCTAAGGTTTTGCAAGATTTAGAGTACTCTTTATACGGGTTATTCAACATTTGCTCTACAACCATAAATATCTTGGGTGAAATGAATGAATTCCCACTTCATTTCGTCTTTTACCTAACACTGGTCCCTTCGCATTAGGGAAATCTTCAGTTCATCCGTTTGCTAAACGTATCCGTATGACGTTCTATATTGAAGACAAAGCAAATATTATTCGAAAAATGCAGAATGGATGTAGCGAAATCTATATCCGCCAGAAATGCAGTTTATTCAGATCGACAGTTGCTGTCATGTGATAAAATTGAAACTCAATTATTTCTTCTCATGCGAAAATTTTGGATAAAAGAAAAAAAAATTTAGAAATATCGAGCATAAGAAGGTTGGAGAAGCATCGCTAAAATGATTCACTATTCAAGCAATCCGCAGTTTGCTGTTATCCGGGTAAATGCCAACTATAAATACGCACTTAAGATAGAGATATATAATTGAAGAGATAGATCTAAACCATGTTTTTAGTTATTCTAAGTAAATTATCGTGCAAAATTAGTTATGTTGATAAATGTTCGAATTCTCGTTGGAGAAACTAAATAAAGTTACTACACTTTAGGAAAAATCGGAATATTTTTATTTAATTTCGTGAATTAGTGATTTAATGTACGAATATTTTTATATTTCGGAAAAACCCAATGCTTCAATGATATTTTTTTAATTTTATTTTTACAAAGTTTGCTTGTGAAAGTATTCAGGAAAGGGGTGAATTTCGCTGTGTCATCTTTCAGGGTCCGTCGCACTTCCGTAGAAGTTTGCATTGTTCTGTTGCTTTGAATAGACTGCATACGTGAGGAATTTAGAGGGGTTAACGTTTTACCTACAAGGAAAGGTCACTGTATTGGCGATTTAAGTGCCCGGTTTGCCTCCGGGTTTTTCAGTAGGAGTTGCGCAGTTAGCATGCTTGTGTCATTTTGGGTGGAAAAAGTGGAAATTTGGTCTCTAATGAGGGGCCGAAAATCTAGTTTTGTGCTAGCCTGTGTTCTTCTTGTAATGGAAAATAGAACTTTGAGTACGAGACACTTTATACTAGACAATTGAGAGAGAAGATAGCTTTTTCTGGTAGTTTGTAAGACGGAGAGACAACTATGTCATTAAGTAACCTGTTTTCCTCTAGATGAGAAGTCTGATTTTCATAATGGAACACAGTATTTTTGCTGAGAGCTGTTAGTAGTTTGAGATAAATATTACTCTGTTACCGGAAACCCAGGAAGCGATAAAAAGATGAAATATTCCTCACAGGTCAACGAAATGCCCAAATGTGTATGTGAGGCCCGTGGTCGTAATCGTGAAGCATCGTCCTGATATTCTCTAATTCTCAAGCAGAGACATTTTTGATGTATTCTCTTTCAGCATCAATGAGTAAATATAGTAATAGTTTAACCGGGATAATTGATCATCTTATTCTTTATACCTGCGTTATGCACGTGCCTCTCCAGAAGTGTTTCAATATGATTGTTCCTGAATAGTTTTGTGCCATTTCCATATACCCGAAGTCGGAGTTCTCATGACTCCATTTTCCAGTGTTTCTCTTGGTTCTTTCGGAGACTCCAGGTTCTCGCGGAGTGGTTAGCTGAACTACCTGCTTCTGACTTTTCTCCCGACTAAGTTAATTAGAGGTATCCATCTCGGTACAAATGATGTCCACCGAAAATTTAGATAACTTTTTTTTTCTTATATTTATATATTTGTCTAATCTAGACAGTTTCCCTTAACTCTTAACTGCTCTTAAGGTGAATAAATGTAATAGGGTTTAGTACAAATGTGCAGTAAAAATATAATTATTAAGATGAAGTGAAAATACTGATGAGATTAACGAAGTGTTCTAAGTCAGTAAGAAATGTTGCTTTCTTGTGTAAAAATTATCTAATGTATGTACCTTTATGTGTTACTTAATTAATTAACCTAGAACTGAAAGTTAAATCTAGATTAGAGTGAAATGTTAGGTGGAATTTTATGGTATCCTGTTGTTAAACTAATGCTGAATCCAATGGAAGGTAAAACGTGTGTACTATACCTGTTTCCAGTATCTTAATAATTTTCATGTTAAAAAGTAACTCAGTATGTCTGCTGTTATATTCAGTTGCCTAAAGTTTAAAGTCAATAGATAGTAAATGAAATAGAAAAAAAGAAATGGATTATTTATTAAAACTGGAATGTGAATCTAGAACTATAACTTAGACTAAAAATAAAATGTCTGGTTTAGCTTGAATTTATATTATGTTATCATTTGTGTACTGTATCCTTCACATAACTAATTATTCACTTATGCACTATCCCGGTAAAACACAACGCAAGCCTTTCTTGAATTTACGGTCACAAAGAAATGCTTACTTGAAGATAATTAAGCTTGGTAATTTTTAGTTATTACGGTTTCACTTAGTGAATTTGTGTGAGTAGAAAAACACAAATTTTACATTGGTGCCGTGTTAGAATTTTACAAATTATTGACGTATGATGAAACTGAAAGACATCTGATAAAAATTTAGTAACTGCACATAATAATAATTGCAATTAACTCTTAATATATGATGTTTTAAAATTATTCATTTCTTCTGGAAATGTGACAGTGCTAATAAACATTTTTTGTGATTCATTTATTAAATTTTGCATTACTTTGAGAGACGATCCATTTTTATTGAAAATCAGGTAGGATACAACGAACCAATTTTTCGGATCAGATAAGCAAATAAATTTTCATCCCTTTAAAGCTGGATGTCGATTGCATACATCCTATATTTCACAAACAGATGAATCATGTGTTTTTCTTATTCGTTAAAATTCACTTTAATTTCTGAAAAATATGTCTTTACATAAAAGTGCAAAGATTTTCAAAATGTAATTTGAAATGCCAGATTTATATCTCAAAAGGATGGTGTTACACCATGCCCCGCACCGTTAAGCAGGAAATAAAGGTTGTTTTTCTGTCATTTTTAATGTGTGAATCACCAAAAATACTATCTGCGTTAGACTTCTTTCTTTGAGGATGGGTCAGATAAAAAATGTCTGATACCTAGTTCATCAGTATCCAGGAGTTGAAAATTCCGTTATATGCAAATTTGTCAAATTGATGCTTCTATCAGCAGTTGATCTAAAATCGTAAATTTCGATCCTCAATTATCAAGATTCATTACCAATCCCTTTGCAGCCTTTTACCATAAATATGTGTTTACCAATACTGATAAGTCTATAGGAGCATTGGATCTCCAGATCATTATATAATGAAATGTCACTCAACGAAATAATACCGTATTAAATTTCTTGCAGCTAATGTCATTCCATTCAGAAAACTCTTTGTGGCCGTGAGGTAAAATCGTTAAATACTAGTACTTCCGACCCGAATTCTATTCCACGCTAACAGGCTGGGTGGATGGGGTTTCCTTAGGTTTTTAATGTGTTATGTGTATATGAGTCGCTTCCTTTCAAAATGTCCTTTACGATGGCATCCCTTCTCTTAGGCAGAGACCATAGTGTGCTTTTCAATAATCAACTAAACCGAAACCGAACCTTCCTTCTTTATGCTGTGAAAGCCAAGACATCTTGTACGTAAAATTATGAATCTACTTGCTGATCTGAGAAAAGATTTTTGCCATCCTGCTTAGAAACATGTTTATATCTTTAAAATTTCATTATTTTATTTATAAGGTCACATAAAATAACTTTATTTATGAGCATAAGGTGTAAATGTTTAATTAAAACATTGTAATCATTTCTGTGATCGATGTTATGAACGTTTGATCTAGCTTTACCTACTTCATGATCTATGAACTTTACAAATTTTATTTTTAATGCAATTGCATTTTTTTATCTTTAGATTTTGTTCCTCTTTCATGTAAAATTTTTCACAATTTATACATTTTAAATTATATATTGTAATATGAAAAATTATTAATTTTTATTACTCTTTAAAATTAAGTAAATCTATTTAATGGTAAATGTGGGCCAATGCCTTTAATTGTTGGTAAACACCAGATGTCTCCATTCATCGTCAACTGAACTGAAGTGTCCTTATGTTGAACCGCGTCATGTGAATCTATCATGTATGGATTGAAGGCTACATCATTTGTAATTGAAACCACTTTTCTAATGAAATAGTTGAGACGTCAGTATGTCTCAATAGCTTACAATTCGCTCTTTACTCTTTTATAATATGTGTGCATACTAAAACCATATTTCTTCATAAAACCATGATTAGAGTCCTGTCGTTCCGCATTACGTATAGTATTGATAAGCAGTTTTCATTTATCTAAAATAAAGGACCAAAGGGAAGTTATGTGTGTTTAGAAATCATTGACTATTAGTCTTCATCTATGCATCCATTCATTTAAATGGCTTTCTCTTATGAGGCAAGTAAAACAGCCACGAAAGCTATATTTTTTGTGCCTTGCTTGTGTTTTCCGCCATTGTGAGGAGAAAGAACCACGAAAAGATTTCTTAAGCGCTTAATGAACTAGTATTTTATTTTATTTTTTTAAATCTGTGTTTGAGACTCTTCATTTCCTTTTAAGCTAAGGATAGAAAAAATCGCAAAAACTCTCTTGCGCCGGTTCTTTAAACTAAAATTTAGTTAATTAAAGAGAAGTTTGCATTGTTTGGCTGAATGTGTTTTAAATAAAACAAAGGGATTCATTAAATAATTTAGATTGTGTAATGTTGTCATTCCGGGGCTTAAAACATACATAAGAAGGATTCTTCAATTTTTAAGCCGTTAAAAACCTTATATTTCTTTCAAGCTGATTAAAACAAGCTTATAAATTGGCATACCGTATGCTTTCAATTTTAAAAAATACTGTAACTTTTAGAAGCAACAGAATATCGCCTCTCTTCATTCTGCAATATTAGAAATAACTTATTTTACGTGAGGGAAAGTCATGATTTTGTAACTATATTTCATTGTATTAAGAGTTAACTGAAATAAAAATAATATTAAAAACACATTTAACATATATCTACATGCATGCCATGAAGCTGTTTAAATATATGAAAGCACTATAATTTTAGCGACTAGTCATATTTTCAAACGGATATAAATACATTTATCTATGAAATTTATTGCAAAGAGCCTTCGGTCGATTAAGTGGTGACGTCATTGAGTCTTTTTGAAATCCTTTGAGTAGAAAGATTAGCAATAGAAACTATGTTCAGTCTTATGTAATTTATTGCTAAATCAGGTTGTATAAAATATTAAGTTTTCCGTCTTGGGTCCAAGGATCTATTTGCAATAATTGGCGATAATTACAAATATTTACCCTTAAGTTTAAGCGCATTGGGAAAGTCCTTTTTTTGAAAGTAAATAATCCTTGTTTAATGTGTGTATGCCATATATTGACACTAGAAAGCACAAGAAAATATTCATTCCTTACATAACATTTTGCATGATATTTAATTACATTGTTTGCCATTCAACACTTCGGTTGCATTTATACTTTTAATATTTTTCCTTTGATTTCTAAAGACTTACATATGTTATGAGTTCGTGATGCATTCTATAAGAAATGCGCTCGTTTACGTGACATTTTTAACACCTTCACTCAGAGATTTAACTAAAATTCTCTCATATTTGATTTCAACAAGCCTTACTGTTCAATTCACTTTTTTTTAAATAACACCATTATAGACTGTTGCACTCGCCAGTTCTTCCCAAAATTTAGCACAGAAATCAGAATCTTCATGTCCTGTCTAGCTTACTACTTCAGCGGTCATGGCCCATATCGAGATTATTTCTTTTTAAAAGGAACCTCTCTAATAGCGACAATTGTGTCTGTGGCGTCAAAGGAGATGCAGATCATTACCTATTCTTCTGCCCTCTTACAAATAGTCTGCATATCTGAAAACCCACCAATTTGATCTTAACGACTGATGATACCTCAATGCCGTCTATATAAAAAATCATGAAAATACACCAAAAACTCTAGGACTGTGTGCTCTGGGACTGAACAGACCTTAGGACCGAAAGCGTAAAATTGTAAGGAGTTTACTCAAAACGTTTCGTTATGTTATGTAACTTTGCCTATTTTTATGTTATCATCCTCTTATCCTTAAATGTAACAACTCCAATGTATAACTCCAGTGTTCCTTAGGAGAAAAATCATACAGTCAATTCCTGTTTTTCAAAACCTAGCTGGCTATGTATTAGGAAATATCTCCTCGTTTCTGCAGTGAAATCTCTGGTGTCCCATGCACTTTTACCTGCTTACCTGTTCAATTCATTTATGATTTCAAGCTATTTAACCCTTATGTTTCTAGACGTTCTAGTAACTCTGATTCAATTTAGTGCTCTCAAATAAAATTTGAATTAAAAACATCTTGCTATTCAATTCACTTATGAGTTCAAGACATCTAATCTTTCTGTTTCTAGACTTTCTAATCGCTCTCACTCAATCTAGTGTCCTCAAATAAAATTTTAATTCAACACGTCTTGCTGTTCAACTCACTTATGACTTCAAGACATCTTATCTTTTTGTTACTAGACACTTTAAGCATTCTCACTAAATCTAGTGTTCTAAGCACTACTGTGCATCGTCAGTATTTCTCAGTTTTTGTTCCCCTTCATGATAATTTTGTCATTTTGCGAAGTAATATTGCTTTTCTCAGTGCTTAGATTTGACCTCTTAATGAAGTCAGCTCTTCATTAAGAGTTCAAACGTTCATATAGAGTTACAGCTGAAACAAATTTCATTATATATTATTTATTGATAAGCAGGTATATTTTCCGTTATTACAAGATATCAATTTTCTAATCATAAAATTTGTCCTTTCCAAATACCATTTATATATTTCTTTCATTCAATTAGCTACACCAGATTTTCTTCCTTTGAATTTATTGCATAGTTCAGTTAGTTCATACTTTCTTTCTCTTAGTTACAAAACTCCACTTATTTTGCATAGATTTAGTCAGTAACAGTCAATTGTCTCCTGCTAATAAAATTTATAGTTTGCTGTTTATAGATTCAGTACTAGGTATGAATTTCTAGAGTATGTATATACTCTGGTACAAATAAAAAAAGGATTAGTAAATGTCTTAGCGTATTAATTACTAAGAGTTGAATGCATTGCTAAAAAATTTAAAGGGACATTTTTGCTTTTACAAGCACTCTTAGAATATAAAAATTTACAAAACAGATTATATATAGATAACAGGGATATTAATCTCTCTTTAGCTATATTAAAAATTAATTAATAATTGTAAAATATCTGTATAGGAATAATTGCATTTCAGTGAAACAAGAAGAAGCAGAAAATTATCGGATCGAAATTTCTGAAAATGTTACGCTTTAAAATTTCATAGCAGGTGATGTGCTTATCAAAGAGTTTACATCTTGTAAATTCATAGAAAAGCGTTTAAACTTTTGCTATATTAAAAAAAAATAATTAATAATTTTAAAACATGCAGGGTTAGGAATAATTGCTTACCAGTAAAACAAGAGGAAACAGAAAATTATCGGTCGAAATTTCTGAAAATGTTATGATTTAGAATTACATATCATGCGATGTGCTTATCAAAGTCTTTACATCTTGTGAATTCATAGAAAATCGTTTAAAGGAGCCAGATGTGATGTCCATAACTGAAATACAAATTAACGGTCACGTGGATAATTTCTTAGTTGAACCACCACTTGTAATGTCCTTCAGGTAATTACAGCTTCATTGTACTTGTACGACGTGAATTATGATAAATTTATTACTCAAGATAGACTCTTTAAGTCGTACATTAGCTTGCAAACCTAGCATTTAATGCAACATAATAATAAGCGGGGTAACTGCTGCGTTCAAAGCGTGTGTGTTGAATATTAATCTAATATAGTTTAGAATTTTTAATAAAGCATTTCTACTTCGCTTTATTTCATTAAATTTCATTTTAAGGAAATGTGTGATACGAAATGCATCCTGTAGTTAAAAATAAGTGTCACAAGTGTTAGAAAAAACTGTGAATAATGACGAACGAAAAAAATATTTTATAATAATAATAATGTATGAATATACGTTTTCATGAGATGTAGATTTTAAATATATTTCAAGTATTCTAGAAACCTTTGCTGAGCCCTCCCAGCAGAATTTAGAAGCTTTCTTCAGAATCTGTGTTCCGCTTCAGTGTACAGCGCATATGTATTCAAGAATCAATTTATTGATTATTTTTCCCACATAACATTATTAAATTAGTGTGTTTCTGGAATATCAGAATCATTGTTACAAGAAAGAAAGCAAGTAATTACATATAGTAAAGTCCTTTGGTTTAGAGGACAGGGATTTTCCATTTAAACTTATGCCACTTCATTTCAATAATACTCAACATGAATAAATTCTTATATTTCAGTTTAGCTGATCATGGTTCATCCCGTAGTATAAGTGAGAAAAAACTTTGCCTAACTTATACAGTCCATAACTAACGCAACAAAAGGAGTTCTTAGCGTCTTAGCAGCTCACCAACGGCTGAGCGGTAAAATCGCTAAGCACTAGTAGTTCGACTTGGTTTCGATTTCAGGGGAACGATCTGGCTGCATGAGGGTTTCCGTGCATGTGAGCCAGTTCATCTCAGAAAGTCCTCCACGAAGGCATTCCTCCTTTTAAGCAGGTAGCTTTCTCGAGATTTACCACAGTCAAATAACCGTATCCACAACCATAAATTTAGCACATAATTGCCAAATTTGAAATTTAGAAAACCGGGAGGTTCTTGCACCAAAAAACCAGAAGACTTTGGGAGATTTTCGCCTGCACTCTTTGAAAAAATTCGGAAATGACTTAAATTAGCTATTACTGTAGTTTCAGGTTACTCAGCTATTCGTAAAATGAATCTGGTGTAAAATATATTAATATTAAATCTAAATTTTATATTCTTTGAATAATCTCATTTTGTAATTGTTTTAATTTTTAAACTCTGAAAATCTGAGTAGGGAAGGAAAGCTTTGATTTATCAAAGTACTTCTTAAACAGGATAGAAATAAATTTAATAATTAATGCACACATTTTTGTATGGAAAAGCTTAATAATGTACCATACATTGATTTAAAATCAAATTAAACAAATATCTACTAACTAAACCATAGTTGAAGTTTCGTATGAAGTTCTACAAATGTCTACAGTACATTAAGACAATTTAAGTAAAGTAAATAATTTAGATTGGAGGAATAAAATTTGCGCAATTTAAGTTTCTTTCATTCAATAAATTTTATTTATTACCAAAAAAAATTCATAATAATGGGTGAAAAATTAAAAACCGAGAGATTTGGTGATCTGCTGGGAGCCCAATAAAACTGTTAAAGCTAGCAGCTATGCTTCAGATTTTTAACATACTAACAAAAAGAAAAAGATTCTTGCTGGTTTCAAGCATAAGCTCAATAATCTGGCTAGTAAACTTTATCCGAAACACATGTTCTTTGACTTGAAATCAGGAAATAACGATAACCGTTCTGTATTTGCCAAATGATCCGGATAATAACTATGCAGTTTTCAAAAGCACGATCATCCAAAAGAGCTGATCAACAGGTACAGGGTCCTCAGATCTAGATCAAACACCGAGAGCATAAAATAAATAGTATAAATTCGAAGGCGCAGGCACTGCAAATTTGAAGCTGTGAGAAGAAGCACATCCCCTTGAGATCCCTCGGACTTTTTCCTCGTCTAACGGTTTCATACTTAAGCTTAATTGTCTTCAGAGCCAAAAATCCTTCTTAAAGTCAAAAATCTTCCAAAAATAGTGATTTAGGATTTTTGAATTTTTAAGTTCTCCGCTCTAAATTATTTCACATTACAAACAATGGTTAGGAAAGAAAGTTAAATTTATATGGTTAAATGTCTTTTGTGAAATGTGACTTAACCTTTCAACAAACTTAAAGCGATTTACCACTATGTCTAAAATTAAAGCTTTCTATAAGTATCATACTTTAATCTCTATGAAAATTATAACTGTAAAAAATAAATTTTTATTTTATCATTGAATACTTTGTAAATTAAGATTTTTTCATAAAAATGCGTTTTTATCCAAAAATTGTTTTTCATACTCGGTGTACCTTTTCTCAGGAACTACTGCTCACAAGCATGTAAATTTTTATAGCTCCCTTATTATGTTTTCTAATATTTACTGAAATGAGCTGTTTGTGATAGCTAAGAAAAGAAAATTCACAATTTGTTTTGGAGAGAAAAGTGCTAAATTTTACTGTGCCTAATACAATATTCTATAAATTACTGTAAAATTCAAAATGTTTCAAAAGCTCATTTCAGTATAATCAGATAGATGTATTTTAATTACAGAAAAATTTCAAACTTGAATCTACAGCAGATTTGGAGAAAAAGGTACATTGAAAATGGCGAATTTAACATTGTCGGTGTACGAGTTTCCTACTTCCCAAATACTTTCCCTTGTGACCAGGAGACTTAGAGACTGAACCTATGACATCCGCTCCGCGGTACAAAGAAAATGCAGATTTCCCACGTTGAAAAACTGAAATAAAAATATTTAATATAAAATTTAGAAACAAATATTTTATGTATTTTTTTTTTATTTCAAACATATGTTTAGTACATTCGCAATAAAACAGTTAATATCTCAGCCATGAATATTTGCTTTTACAATGTGCCATTAAGAAAATTCGATTAAACAGTTAAATTTTCAGCCATGAATATTTGCTTTTACAATGTGTCAGTTCAGAAAGTTTAATGTATGAGCATTTTAATTTTTAAAACTGAATTTCTGAAATTTATAAATTTAAAAAATTATTTCACATTGCATATAACTGCACTTTTTTAATTATTATTATTTCTACACATCTCTCCGTTGATTTTGACGCCCGTTTAAGGAAAGATTTCTCGTAACGAGATACTTAACCAGAAGTCAATCCCTGCCATTAATTATTCAAGGTTCCTTTTGGGGTTCCTGAATAAAATGAATTCCTAATATCAGTTGCAAATGATATGTATCTAAATTTCAGAAAATGACAAAATTTTATTTTATGAACTTGCGTGTTCTTCTTATTATTATTGTTGTTGTTCCCAGATGCACCGTTAACTTACGTAGTTTACATACGCTTGCAGTTCACATAGGTTGTGCAGAATTATTAGATATCTTTAGGATATGCTTATTTAATGGAACGTAGCTCATAAGTTATTTAAAATAATTAATCGTATAGTACGTATGATTCTGGTACCCTCAGAGTATATGCTTTTTCAGTAAATGTGCTTATAATTTATAACAAAATCATTAAGCATAGTTTAATAGTTTATAAACAATAATTACAAAAGGAAGTTAAATTTATAAGGTTAAATGTCTTTTGTAAAATATGACTTAATTTTTCAACAAACGTAAAGCGATTTACCTCTATGTCTAAAATTAAAATATAGAAACTTGACAATGTTGTAGAAGTTAGCCCTTTTGTTTTAAACTCAATAAGATGAACAGAAGGCAGTCCATGTGCTTCCAAGTCCCCCAGAACTTATGGGGAGGAACACGAAGTAGAAATTTAAATACAGAACTAAATTTAAATAGTAACAGCCAAAGGCTACACAGAGCAATTTAATCGCGAAGTTGGCTTTGAATTCACCGAGGTGAATTTAACTATCGATAAGTAGCAACTCCGAAGACAAAAATTCTTATTTAGAATACCAAAATTGGTAACGTAGTCATCGAACAGTAAAACAAACTCTGACTTAAAAATCTCAAACCCTCACATGAATATCCACGAGGTTAGTTTTCTTCTGTCGGTAAAACGGAAAGTGAAAAGTGACAGTAAACATTCCACACATATAATAATTGCTACGTAAATTAAATAAACCACTCTAATTCGTAATAGCAGAATAGCCCGAAAATTAAGAAAGCCTCACTTATAAGACAATGTTTAAATTTTAAAAGTGTTACTTAAGCAAAAAATGTGGCTTCGATATAAGATGCCATCACTTATATTAGGTATATATGATGAAAGTAAGCAAAGTAAATAATTGAAGGATCTAAATAAATTATTCCTACCTTAATGTATGAATTATCCCTATTTGAAATAGGTTTGTTTTCTTTAAGGTAGAAAATTAAAAGATAAATGATAAACCACTTAAATAATAAACAAAATTTAAAATAAGATAAATGATAAACAAGATTTAAATTTTCGACTGTGAATAAAAAATTACATATCTCAGAAACTTCCTTTTGAAAGGAAAAATTCTATCCATTAGTCAGGTCGCCTATGTTAATCGTTTTTTTCCCTCTGAATTTGTAGTTGAAAGGGATGCTATATTGTTTAAACGTTTTCTATACAATTTTTTAAATTTAAAAATATCGATCCATATCCTTTTCCTTTAAATAAATTCAGTTACAGTTAACAAATAACATACTGTTCTTGAAGATACAGAAATTAAATAATTCAGGTTAAGAAAAAAATAATCGTATTCTATCTGAATAAAACAGAACTGAATACTTCGGTAAACCTTATGGATATTTTGGTACAGCGAAGTTTATCGAAGGCAATAAAAAGATTGTGTTGCCAAAGCGCGCAATCCAAATCTATTGATTATTTAAACAAACCCTGCAGGCTGTTTGCCCCCGCATGCAGCATCTCAGGATTTCTATTCTCAAGTGCTCTCTTCATAGGCGAAAAAGATTGATGAAGATCCCGGCTATATTTACAGCGATAAATGTGATATACGTTAGCAAACAGAAGGAAGTAATTGAGATACAGCCTTTACGAAAATTTATGACGGTGCGTAAATATCTTCAATGGTGGACAACCAAATCGCTGTGAAGGATCACACGAAAACGAAACTGGTCAAATACCCAATAACAGGGTACTATTTCAGATAAATACATTACCTTTGATTCATCTTCAACGCATTTCATTCAAATGTTTCTTCAAGAGAGCATTTCTGTTCCGCTCAGATTAATGATTCCAAGAGCAGTTCAATTAAAGGCTGGGTTTCAGAACTCCAGCAATTAAAATAACGCGGCATTCTTCGGAAGGAATTCATTAAACATTCTTTATGTAGGTTCTACTGCTTTTCAAGCCTGAAATGCTACATGATTCTGCAGGAAGTCATTGTTATTTAATCCTTAATGCAATATATATCAATAGGTTTTTCAGATCAATTAAGGATGAAAATGAGCTCTGTGTTACAATTCAAGCAAAAATTGAAATAAAATACGTTTCATGTTTTTGTTATATTTAAAAGTGATTTCGTTTGTTGCCACAAGTCTAAAGTGAAACTCTTTACTTACAATTAAAAATTGGCATTGCTGTAAATCTATTTACCAGCAAATAATGTCTTTAACACTAGCATTACGGCGTTTTCCGTATACCCATGACTACGGTCAGCAGTCATTTTGACGGCTTGTTCCGAATAGAAGAAAGGGCTTGCGTTTTGTTAATATTATGCAAAGTTAATGCTTATAACGATACGTTTTGCTTGTTTAATAAGTAAATACAGTAAATTGAGTAAACACATGAACCCAAAAGATTATTTATAGTACCAAAGAGCAAACTAAAGTCAGTAAACATATTAATCGAAGGTCAATTTAATATAACAAAGAGCTAAAAGAGAAATCAGAATAAAAAAATCATTCTAGATATTTTTAAACTTCCTATCATTTAATAAATTGCATCGTAAAAATTTTCAATATGATATAAATATATTTAAAATCACACACATTAGTACTTACATTACTCGGTTTTGCAGTGCGTACAGATTGCTAGTTTTTTACTATACAGATTTTACTTGTACATATTTTTTACCTATTCACAAGTATTCAAAGTTTTGTTGCATCTGCATGCATTAATTTGGCCACTGTTTACGCTTACGGGAATTGTTGACAATTTCCGTTAGATACAGAAATTCTAAATTTTGGATGAAATGTACATCTTTCGAAACTCCTCAGCCGTATTCAAAATAAAATCACGACGTTTGATGTTCTTATATTCAGTTGTTTCCTTATAAGTTATCATGCATTTATCGGCATCGGGTATTCATGGGAAATGACTGTTCGTCTACTGTTATATTTTCGTCCTGTTTCTAACATTTCATGCAGTTTTCTACAAAAGGGCAAATAGGTCAGTTTGCAGTCTTTGGGAACTAGTTGACTTCTTGTCGAAGCGCAAATATTTCATAATTTCCAGAAATCTGTCTCTACCCATAACCTCAGTGAAAAATTATGATGACCTGACCTTATGGCAGTCAAAGCTCCAGGAATATACAACTGTTAAACGAAAGCATCTAATTCGTTAGTGGCAAATTCCATTTGGGATTTGGGGATTTCTTACGTGCCTCTTCTGCAGTGCACTTCTGAATGTGATGCGCTATTTTTTTGTTGATAAATAACCTCCATGCACTACTTGCGTTACCACCAATTATTTTTCTCTTTGGTTTCGAAGTCGGGCCACCTACTTCTCGTAAGACATTCTGCTGAGGACGTCTCTCTGTAACACTTGTCGAAATGTTTTCTATTTTCCAAATTGAACCATCATTCGCTGTTTCTTTATCGTTTTGAATTTCCTTATATTGAATACATGTTCCTCGTTCTTGAGCTGTGTTTTGTTCCATTTCACTACTTCCTCGAACTCGACTACTGCCGTTGATTTTCCTTTTCGGAAACTCTACTTGTAGAAGGCAATGTAATATTTTCTTGATCTAAATTTTTACTTTCCTTTTCTGTTTCATGAGCAGATTCTCCATCAGACGAATTGGATTCACTTGTTTGAGTAGAAACAATCCAGTCCTCGTTAGATAAATTGGATGTAGTTTCAGTACGAAATTCTTCATCAGGTTCAGCTTCTGAAGTAGAATTATCATCAGAAAGACTTTCAAAAATTTTCATCATCTCTATGTTTGTTAGATATTTTTACCAGCGCTTCTACGCGACACGATAAACAGGTCAGAACAACAAAACTATCCAAATGAAGGAAAAGCACATTTCTGTCTATTGAAAAATAACCTTTCTAACACAAGAGAAATGTGTAGACACGTGACGAACAAAATTTCCAAGCAGGTGTTTTTACTCCCCTCCTCCCCCACTCACTTTTGTTAAATATGCGATATTTCTTACCAAAATATATTTGTTTATCTATCAGCACACCGGAAATAGCTAAAAACTCATAAACATAACAAGAAATATGTAATTTTCTGGATACGATCAAAATGACCGATAGCCGTAATTCTAGGTATAAACAATAATATTGGCGAAAATAATTATTTAAAACGAACAAAAAAAATCATGTAATGTTGGTAAGTGTTTCGAAAAAGTCAAAAATATCAAAGTTATAAATAAAGAATTAGAAATGTTATGCCCAATTAAAATGGAGATACGGTCACAGTAACCGTTGCCGTAATTCTAGTGTTAAATGGAAATTTTTTTTACAAATCGCGTCATGTTTGTTTGATAGAAAGATTACTTTATTGACTGGAATACTAAAGCTGTAAAACGGAGATATATTCCTCCTGTATATGTTCTGCTGCAGTTGCTGAAAAGGAAGGATTTTAGAGTTGGCATTTTGAAAGAAACATATCACTCGCACTTATATTGGTAAATTGAAAAAATCTGATGAGGGCACCACATGACTTCCTTGTATGGCCTATTAAACTGTACACATTTTTTGCTGCATTTTATTTAAACTTATTTCTTCGAATTTTAGGGATATATTTCTCATTCAATTAATTCAGTTCTCACTTCGCGGCAAAGAAAAAAATACATAAAAAAATCAAAACATCTTCATTAAAAATTGTAAACTACATAAAAACATAAAATACCAAATGCAGTTCAAACAATTATTTTTTTTTGACAATTAATACTGGCCAACACACTCGGCGCGTATTCGAGAAGTCCGAGGTTCGAGTTCCGACGAGGGCATTGCTCATTTCTTCTGTTTCCTTACAACCAAAATTTCTAAAACGTTCTGCAGTGTCACCCGAATTAAAAAAAACGGTGGTGGAGGATGATTATGCACCACCAGGATTTGGTGATTGGGTCCCCTAATCTCCAGTCGCCCTTTTAAAAGGGGGAGTATATAAGGTATTTCTCTCGCCTTAGCATGCCTTCGTGGCGCAATGGTTAGCACACATGGCGCGTATTCGAGAGGTCCGGAGTTCGACTGCCGGCGAGGGCATTGCTCATTTTTCACGTCTATCAGCATCAAAAAACCTAATGACTCTAGAACTACTATTAAAATTCAGTTATTTAAAATTAAATTAAGAGAATTACAATTTGAAGTTTAAATTCCAATTCATAAATTCGTTATTTTTAATGTAATGTTTTTTTTTAATTATTAAATAGTTAAAGTCAAATTGGTACGGAAAAATGGCCTTACTAGCAGTCACCAATAGTAGTTGACATGCATAAAATTGTAATAAAAATTTATTACTGATAATTAAAAAGGAACAGCCCACAGGGCAATGAAATACTACCGGATATTCGTTCTTGAGTTATACTCTCTGTACTTCAAGTGATAACACAGTTCAAATGGTTTCGAGAGCGATTGAAATGGACATTTTCGTTAAAATATATGATACCCGAATTTTTTTTGCGATTACAATACTTCGTATAAAGAGATAAAGAACGTTCACAAATATCAACAACAGATGAGTTGTTAAAAGAAAATATTATATTAACTTGCTTTCTGTTATTTTATTAACTATTGATAGTGCTTAAATTTAATTTTAAATCAAATTAAATTATTAAAATTAGATTTTTGTTAGCACAAACGAAAAACCAAAGAAAAAGGTATTGCAGTATTTTCCTTAAAATTTAAATTATTCTTCAAATTAGGTATTTGTTGATACATTTAAGTGAAATAGCCGGCAAAAGGTAATCTAATATATCTTATATTTAAATCTTATTATTAAGCATAATACGATATTAGACGAGACTTTCGTTTTTCGTTTTACATATATATATATATATATGATAGATTATTCCGTACATGCTACACACGTTTTACTAAACACGGAGATCAGAAAACTGTAAATCTCAAGAACAAAAAAATAATTGGGTTAAAATTTAATGTTTTCGAACATACATAATTAAAATCACTTATATTACAAATTTTTAAAAAAAAGTTTAATATTTTGTACACCAGCACCAACGACCATGATTACGATTATTTGTCTCTTCTTCCGATACCTAAATTATTGCTTACATGCTACACACGTTTTACTAAACACGGAGAACGGAAACCTGTAAATCTTAAAAAAGTAATCGAGCTAAAATTTAATGTGTTCGAATATACATAGTTAAAATCACTCATATTACAAATTTTAAAAATTAAGTTTAACAATTTGAAACTTTCTTAACTTAATTATTAAAATTTATTTGCTATTCTTTTCAAAATTAAATTATTAAAATCTCTTCTAATACGAACCATTAAATAACAATGATGCCTCAAAAAAGCCTTTTAATTTCTTTTTTACAAAATTTAATACAAATATTAAATTTCAAAAATTTTTAAAAATTCTAGAAATGTTTTCTCAACTACTGAAAACATTTTCTTTCAAGAAAGGAACTTCCTCAATGAAAAGCGGGAAATGTACTTAGATTTATTACAAAACAAGAAATTGAATAAAAGGAAAATATTACTTTTTAAAACAGTTTTTTAAAAGGTTCTTAAGCGTATTATTATATAAGGAGTTTTGATCTAACACCAAAATATTTTCTATTATTTTGATGCAACCATATTCAATAGTATATAAACTCTTTCTACGCCTTGCTATCTTCAGCTGTTGTTGGAAGTGTGGGCTGTAGATTTTATTAAGACAACAGCTGCCTGCAACAGATTTCATTCCTTTCGAATTGATATTAAAGTATAAATATTTATGTTTCTTCTGAGTTATGTAGGCTATATTGCCACTGATTTGAATTTTCATTTCTGTGATTTACCACCGGTCCCTCTGGATGTGAAAAACATTCTGAAAGTTCTCTCGTCTCCTACTTGGACCAGTACACAAAGCACTTCCTGTTAAATATTGAAGCTGACGCGGAAGCATCCAGAAAAGGCCCGGAAAGGAATGGAAAAAGACAGGAGAGGCGAAAAATATTCTGTCATAAGGATAAAAAATAAATAAATAAAAGCAAAATTTCCAGTTTTCGAGATCAGCAAATCAAACGGTGCAAAAGATATAGGAAAAGAAAAGTCCCTGCAAGACTTTTCTCTGCTGAACAAGGAATTTTTCGGTTCCTCAGTTTAAATAGCGCTGTCCTGCGTAATTTATTGCACAATGCTTTGTATTGAATTTGCATACTCATTTAAGACGCACGTGGGTATCATGAAAGAATGCCTGAGAGAGGAACTGAGAGTTCTTTAAATTAGAAAAGCGATGAACATGTTGGCGCATGTCTTATTTCGAGAAGCAGGAATTGTGAGAAAGGAGATAAATGAGATTAGAAGTTAACTGAATTTACGGCAACTGTGATTTGATTAAAAGATGTTTAAGATATATGGATATTAAAATTAATTTATTTCTCAGTTATGTTAAATAATTTATGCTTCTCTGAATATGGTGTCTTTGAAATGATAATGGATATTTTAATTAGAAGCTAAGTGCAAGATTAAAGAATTCAAATATAATTTTATGAGCTACATCCATCGCATTTTGTAATTTCTTTGAAACATTTTTGAGAAAAGTCTTTCCTTATTAAAAATGTAATGGAACTCACACTAATATGATTAAAATAAAATAAAATTGCTTATTATATACGAAACATTTATTATTTTGATGCAGTTTATTACTGTATCTAATATGGAAGATACGACTAACTACATAACCAGTTAATTAAATTTAATATTATTTTGGTCACTTCAGAAAACGCTGTTAACATATATTGCTTAAAAATATATGATCAAATAAAGTATTGGAGCGGAGGCGGGGGAAATACCATATAAGATTATCTCCTATGTAAATATACACATATTTAGTAATAATAATAGGTATTTATTTTGTACAGTCATTAGGTTATATCGATGCAGGATCATGATAAACATGTAACTCCTTCGCAGAAACTGAAACTCCAGGCTTAATGAGCATGAGCTGAGCGTGCTTGTAGTTACACCACGAAGGCATGTAAATACTTTACATACTTTCTCTCTTAAACGGCGACCTGGGATAAGGAGACCCAGTCGCCAAATCCTGATAATGACCAATAATCTCCATCGCCGTTTTAGTTCGAGGGTCACATCGATGCAGGAATGTGAAAATGTGCATTGCCTTACCTAGAATCGAGCTCCAGACATCCCGAACGCGTTTCAAACTCCAGGAAGGCATGCAGAAAGGAGGGAGAAAATATCCTATAAGTTGGCATAATATTCTTTATTAAATCCTAGCCCATTTTATAATTGAATGCTATTTATTGAGGCATAAATTCAGCAACAATGGGTTAGAATACTGAGTTTATCAAAGAGAATGAAGTACACGAACATATTACTTCAATGATCATTTTCACAGCCCTCTTTTATGCAGTCTGTCACTCATGTATTTCTGAATCGACGAGTTTCTGTAGCTGGAGCAAACTGCCTGGTAATCTGGGATTTAGCTCTTGATAAAAACAAACTTCTGATTGAGATTTACTGTATGCACTGTAAAAATGACTTTTTAAATCTAATTGTTTGGGAAATAACTGCAGATTTTCCGATTAATTTGCAGTTGCTTCAAATCCGTGCTCTTAATGTCTGAATGTATGCTGTAACTTTGGACAAACGCTATCAAAGGCAAAATGCACGAAACTGATATTAATTAAACGCTTATAGAAATGCTTAACAAACGTTATAAAAAACTGCAGCAAACTAGTCAAAATACCTTTTCAATTTTGCTTTTTGCCTTGAAAAATAAGCTGACACTTTTCAAATAAGAAACAGGAAAGAACTGTTAAAATACCTCTTAAAGACAACGTCGATTTATTTGATTACAACCTCAGAGATAAAAGAAAATATGGAAAATTTATTTATGAAGCTAAGAGATTTCGTTAACAGAATAAGCAAATTTTTAAACTAACTGCTTCAGGAATTGAATTACCTGGTAGTGCTGCAACCTGAAAATTATTAACGCATAAGCTGAAAACAAGTGAAACGCTTCATTATAATATGCACAGGTTTGATTGCTAAACAATGGTAAAGATTTGCTTTAAGCAAACTTGAACCTTCTGATGCATAAAAAAAGTATGTTAGAGAAATACTAAATTAAGTGCATAATAGGAAGTTCATTAACGCCATTTTGAAGCATGTATATTTTAATTATTTGTTTGTTTGGTAATTTAATTACAAATGAAGTAGAAGTCTGTACAAAATGAATGAAAATAATATTAGACAATTATATCATCAAATCCTTACTCACAGTGAGTTGTTAAACTGATTTCGACCATGATTAAGGATTTTATTGTCAATAATACAACAAAATTACATAACTGAAATTTGTTTAAAAATTATCTGTTGAAAACAGAAGACTCTAGTGTATTTCTATTACTGTATACTTTCAAACAGCTCACAAAAGGATGATTACAATTAAACTTCGTTTCTTATTGGGTATTAGCTATAACTTCCAAATCATAATTTCTCGTAACGTTCAGAAATTATAAAAAAGTATTGTTAGATCCCTCTTGAATTGATTGGAGTTAAAAAGATAAAATATAAAGCATTAAAGTTTTCACTGTAGAATCAGAGAATAGCTTAAAATAGTTCATATAAAATTTCCTATTTCGGAGCTAATGGTATTTCTAAGACCATCGTGAACTTGTTATTAGGAAAGCAGATTCTGTCAAGTGAAATTTCTGATCGTAACGTTTTAGAAGTTAAAAGACACTAAAATTTACCTGTTTTACATACGCTTTGAAAAATAAGTAAATAAAACCTATTTCAATTTTGTTTTTTTTTAATTTACCATCATGTAAAATTTCTACAGAGCAAATCTTATTTATGTTAAATTTAAAACTTCCAGAAATAAGCTCAGAAGTATATGCATTAACACTGTGGTACTTTGCACATATGTATATGCATTAACTCTTTGTGCACATGCATTATCTTCCTGGGAGGGAAACCATATTTATCTGCTTCACTCTGCGTTAAATCTACTCTCCAGAAACTTTTCATTTTTAAGAAAATACAAAACTGCGTATTTCTGCTCCCTGTGAAAATTACGTCACGTCTTGCTTATTGAAATTTTCTACCTTTGACTGCTTTGTTCAATATGTTAATTCATGTGTTTTTTCATCCGCATAATCATTTCAATAGATTTGAGGTTCTTCGCAAACATTCACACACACATTAGAGTTTTTCATGATCCTGTCCGGTATTGATTCAAAGAACCACTTTACTACGCTGAACGATTTTATTCTAAGTCCAGAAACGGAGTTATAGCTCTTTTACAGTTCACGGACAGCTGTTGTTGGAAGCCTGCCAGTATTAGAGATCTGCTATCCGTTCGCAAACTAATTCACTTTACTGAACGAGCGAACGCCTGATATCCGAAGAAATAGTGGAAGTTAGCTGGAGGAGTGCCAGGATAATTCGATTCCTATCTTAGGAGAGAAAAAATATTTATACTCCCGTGTTAAAATTAAGTTTATCTTTTATCATTTCTCAACTTTTTCAAAAGTTTTTTTTTATTTTAGAATTTTATTTATTATTATTTATTTAGAATTTTATTTATTATTATTTATTTAGAATTAGTTTTTTATTATAATTAGAATTTAGAATTAGATAGTTCTGTCTAGAAGGAGATTTTAGGGAATCTCCAAACTACAGTTGAAAGAGTAGGACAGATGAAAGGTAGTTAGGGAGTTAAGCGTTGGAATGAGACGATTCTTTCGATCCCACTGCTCGTTCAATTCTTTTTGCTTTCCGGTATACCTTCACTAACCGGTCCTGATCCCTCTGCTAGTTTGATGTTCGATTCTTTCCGATTTTCGCTCCATTCACCCTAATCGCTCTTCATTCACCCACCGTTCTTGATATTTTTCACCAAGGTTATTACTAGTAAAAAACGAATTATAAAAAAGCACCAATTCTTTTCTGTTAGCAAACAGTTTGGATCCAATCCCATGAAGGAACGATTTTACCCATCTCTAATACTCATCACTGTGAAATATATTTATTAGTGTATAATAATAATAATGTATTACATATTAAGAGGTCAATGACTTTTTTTCTGTACAATATTTTTAATTAACATGTAAATTTTTCAGCATATCTTGTAAATCGGTCTTTTAATTGTGATCGTAAATGCTTCTTTAGCTACATAAATAAACATAAATAAACCATAAATGCTTCTTTAGCCTTTTAAGTGGCGTCTTTCTCTGATACATTAGTTTTCACCTAAATAAATATACATTTTTCGTCTATTCCACAAGATAACTCACTTTACAGCACGAATATCGACCAGTATGAGATGAGGGTTTAGAGAGCAAGAATGCGTTTCTGTGCCTCCCGAAGAATGAATGCTAAGAAAATCCTTAAAATCTCTGATCTTAATGTATTAATGATTTATTTTCGTACTCTGAAACTCATCAAGATTCCCAACAAACTTCCTGGTAGAAATATCTTTTCTCAGCAGTGTCATCAGTGCTCTCCAGGCTGCAATAGAGCCTACCCACGGTTACTATCATTCGAGGAGCACAATTTGCCTCTGCTGCCACAAAGGCCTTCGGGATTTATACGCTCGTGACAAATCCTTACCTCTAGTTAATCTTTCAATAACGACTACCAGCAAGCATCGTATTAGGCAGAGTTTGAGGACTCCCTGTAAACAGATTATAAACCCACATCCCAAGAGTGCTGATTAAAATTCAGTGAGAGTTCATAAAGGTGTTATTAAAAGTCTCATATTGATCTGGAAAAGATTATTGTGTTTTCTACTAAGGGCTCGTTACGCTGTTCATGCTTTTCTAGGGCTGAGCATATTTTGCCATAATTGTATAATTTTTAGATGCAATTTCATTATCAGCAGAAATAAAATATTATTTTAAATCATATAAATTTACTGTTAAAATATGTTGGTACTGAGCTATATGTAGTGATGTTACTATTAATTGTTATAAAATAATTAAGTAAGCAACTCTATAAATAATTCAGATATATCTTAATAAGTGCATATTTTTAAGTAATAAAAACAAGTGTACTTGTTGAATACCAAAAGCAGGTTCATAAATGTATGTAAATTACATTTATTTAATTACGCTCATTGTGATCAAATAATGCTGCTCGGAAATAGATAATTTCAGAACGATTGCATCCTTAATTATATCATTAAAATCTTTAACGATTAGATACAATTAAGAGAAATAACTTAAGCTAATTTTAACTTCATTCATGCATTAAATTTGTGATTCTCTTGAAAGAACCTGTTGATGAAGACTACATTCACTGGGTCATCAGAAATAATGGAACACCTGAAAAAATGAAACATTTCATAGTGTAGTTATGTATTTTATATCTAAAATCCTTGAAATTATCTTAAAGGGGATGCGTTCTGAAAGTTCTGAAAGGTAGCAATGGTTACTTTCTATCATAATTATCTTCTGTCGGAATCTGCCGTACTGCCACAGAGGTAGTCACTAAGAAAAACGGCGGCTTACTCTTTTTTTTAAACCTATAATAGAATGTTCTAATGATATTTATGTCTGGTGATTGTTTAGGCCAGGCCTTGGCAACCTATCTTCGAGTCACCAAGTAATCCCTATCTTAATTTCAAGTGACCCACTTGAGTTTCGAAAATAAATTACAGTATATAAAAATAAATTATGAAACATAAAGAATAATAACATACCAAACATTAAGACAACAAAGATTAATAACATATCAAACATCATTCTCATATTCAAACATATGAGAATTTATATTTCATAATATAATATGAAACATAAATTCTGTTCATGTGATGTACATAAATATGAAATGAGCACTTGGAGAATACATAAAAATAAAACATAGCATTTTTGTTTGATTACAAATTTGCAGTTAAAGAACATGCATTTTTAAAAACTGAAACGTAATTTCAAGAAGAAACCGATAAATTTGCAAACTCCGATCCGTGATCTATAATTCCAAAAATTGGCTTTGCCAATTTTTCAGCATTTAGTTCAAATTATAAATGCGAGCAAATATTTTCACATATGAAATTTATTTTAAATGCGAAGAGAAGCAGCTTAACTACCGAAAATTCAGATGCTTGTATTTGTCTTAAGACAGACTTGGCTAAATTGACGTCACAAGTTCAACATCAGAGAAGCCACTGATATCGGAAAGGAAAATAAAGTTCATTCAGTTAAAATGTTTTTTTATAATAATTCGAATCATAATTACAATTTTTATATTTAAAACTTACTGTGATTATTTTCTCAATGAAATGTATCTTATTATTCCCCAAAAAAGACTGCTTAAAATAAAATTAACGCTGACCTGAAATGTCTTCTTAATGCACTCAGTTTAGCTACTTTTGACAGCAGCTGAATGAGGTTGACGCCTGGTTTAGGCCAAGCAAGATGTGCAACTTGATTTAAATCATGGTCGCAAAATTTCGTTTCGGAGGTGAATGGGGGGCGATATAACTGAAGCATAATTAAATACCACATTTTTCTGTAGGAAGCAGCTAATCTTTCTTGTAAGCTTCTGTTGATGTTTTCCATATATAAAGCGTTTAAAGATGGGAAATAATGTGAGAGCTGATTTATCAGAAAAACATTGTTTCCATTGATCAGCATTCCACGTTTTATTTTCTTGGCATGATCTTGGTCTCTTTATTTTGTATTCATTTGTGAATTATAAGGTTTTCAAATAACGGCTCTACTGTAACGTTTCCGCTTGTACAATTCGTTCTGATTTTTCTGTTACTCGGTAGCCAACCAAGTGACTGAAAAGCAATAAACGCAATTCTTGAGAACTTTTTTTTTATTTTTTAACCTTATTGATTTAAATCTTGACATGGTTAATTAGAAATATAAAATATTTTTATGAAATAATACTAACTGAACATATTAAAACTACTGTATACATTTTCTTTTTTATGATAAGTCTTCAAAGATGTTGGCCAATCGAGCGGCTATTTTTCAAAGAAATAATATAGGGAATATAAGCAAATGTATCCAAATCCCTAACATTCCATCGATCATTCTAAATATACGTTGTTTTTAAATATTTTATGAAGTTGCTCTTGAATTTTATGTGCCATAAGTGGTAACAAAGTGATGTTGAATAATAAAGATAAAAAAAAATAATAATAAACCAACAAAAACGTCTAAGAGCATTTAGATTTCATATTACGCCCAAAGGGGCGGTTTTTTAACGTTTTATGTGTTACCTTTATTTATTAAATATCATGTTCTTCGCACTTAAACCATAAAACTCAATTCAACAGCAATATCACAAAATATTTAAAAGAGCATACCTTTAGAATTTCCGATAGACAGTCTCGCGCGCTGGGGATAAAAAGTTTTTTCTGTACAACATTGCCATTGTTCGCTTTGAAATCCATAAGTCTGTTAATCAAAAATTCGTTTATGATTTACAAAATAGGAAATAGATAATAAAACAAATTCCAAATTTCAAATTTGGTCTTTCAGATGCCCATATTCGGGTGGAGACGTGTGTTATTGAAAACTGGATTGCTGTTTTATCACAATGCGAGAAACATACATACATTTATACAGATTCTTAATTATTTAATTTCTTTAAATGTAACGTAGGGCTCTAATATTTGGTGGCCATAATTTAAAATGTGATTCGTCGTTTATAGTGAATCAACGTAAAATGCCGAAATGAAATTAATAGCCCTTTTGGACAAATTGCCTCTTTGGATTAAAAACAAATGTTAAGAAGAGTTAGTCCAACAGGTTGAGATATTCAGCGAATAGAGCGTAAAAAACCTTAAAAAATCCTCTGGTTCGAGTATGAATCCTTTCATATTTTAATTGTTTCTTTTATTAACCCAAATGCGCGTAAGCCCAGAAAGGCTATTCGTCTCAAAGCGACATTTTGCGTCGAATCACTTTAAATGTCCGTATCACATTTCAAATTATTGCCACAGAATATTATCTCCCTGTATTATATTTAAAGAAATTAAATAATGAACACTGTAGAGAATGGCAACACTGTAGAGAATAAAACAGTTTTGCCTCCTGCACTCGAGACTGCCCAATGGGAATTCTAAAAGTATGCTGTTTTCAAATATTTTTAGTACAATGCGGCGTTAGCTCAAATACTCTCGGAAGGCGAATGTATCTGTAAATGAAAAAAACGTTCGCTCGGGTGTAATATAAAATCTGAAATATTTCAAATTTTATTATTTATTTATTTACTTTTTATATACTTATTCATTTTTTCCTATTCATAAAATGTAATACAGCTTGTTAATGTACTTTAAAATGCGTAATGTATCTTACAAAGAGTTTTTATAAATATATCCGTTTGAGCGCAAAATATTTCGAAATAGATATGAAGTGAATTATTTCAAATATTCTTAAAATGCTTGGTAATAAAATGTAAATCCACGAAATTACGTCCTGCACGAAGGTATCCCTTGTCTTACCCATCACATAAACTGTAATCACATAAACCAAGCCAAACCAAAACATAGTAATAAATAAAGGGCTGATTAGTTAATGCTCATAGCTGATAATTTTGATTGAAAGAATTGAAGAATATCTTCTTTTTAACAACTCACTTAAAATCTGATTTCATATAATTCGGCTGCAGTTCTGCTTCTTTCTAACTTCCTTTTCATAAGTAAACGAGAATGTTGAATTATGATAATTGAAACTGTATGAGCTTGGATTCTAATTACAATAGATTCTATTCAATATCTCTCGAATTTCGGAGTTATCTTGTATAGTTACCCTAATTGGAAATATTGTAGTCAAATACGAGTGCACTTGCAATCAGTTCCCTGCCTTAATCATTACAAAGCATTGAACTTTGGTTCAAACATAGGCAAACTCACATAATTAGATAGCACTGCAACTGCTTCTCGCACGTACTGGGATGTTTCAAGAGGAAATGTCCACAGGCTGGAAGAAGATCGATTAGGTCACGTTGAATAAAAATTATATATGTCTTATTCTCACTGTTTTCGGAGATAGAACCTAATGATCCATATAAATAGTAATATACATGATAAATAAATTTGTCTCTATATAACCTTTAGGTTTTGCTTAATAGTCATATATTTCTTAACAATATGCAGTAAAACCTTGCTTAACGCGGCTGATGCATTCCAATATAGTCCAGGGCTTAAACAGCGTTAAATGAGGTCATATTAATAAGCAAATAACGGAGGAAAGTGAAACAGAACAGAAAATAAGAAAATTAATGAGTTATTTTTTCGTTTGTTTTTTGTTTCATTTTGTAACAATCATTGTTAAATATTCTTTTATTACATTATTGCAGACTTTTGTTGCTCATATCGATTTTTACTCATTAAAAAACGTTAGTAAAGAAGTTTTGTATGTCATAAGGAAGACATTTCATACTTTTCTTGTGTGTGTGTATGTGAAGAAGTCATCTTAACGTCGTTTGAGTTTTTCAGATTCGTTCAATAATTATTTGGCGATAACAAGACATCGTATCAATGGCATTTCGTGTTGTGAACTGTACAGGCTAGAGTGACGTCAGCTTCTACTAGAATGTATGGAGAATCGGAGTTAGTCTTTAGTCTGGAACGAGAAAGAAAGTTTAGTTGTTGTGTCTGTCCTTGTTTGTGTTTCATGTGCTTCAATAAAGTGTTTCCATGTTTTTTGGACTAATATATGGCTTTCTGGACGTTACAAAACTCCCAGCATTGTGTAGATGCAAACCCATGAATTAATTATCTGTTTTTTCTTCTCAGCTAAAGAAAGTGGTACCTTTAGTGTAACGGATGCTTTTGAATTTAGAATTCCGAAGTTTGACTTATTCCCTGAAGATGGATTTGAATGTGGTAAAAGCACAATGGAAGGGACTGCTAGCGTCATTTACTCTCAGTCTGAAGAAAACTGAAAATGAGCCGTTCAAAGAAGATATAGATTAAATAAAGTTTCCATTTTAACGCTGCAAATTATTGATAAGTTCCAGAGACTGAAAGGTACCAGTCATTAATTGACGATAGCCACTGAAGACTGAACTGTGCACTGATGATTTTAAAGATCTAAAATTTACAAAGTCAAGCATTTAGAAATTTGTTCTACAACTGGAGAAAGGATTGCAAGAAGCTTCTAGAGCTATAATTGAAAAACGAAAATTTAATTTACCGAAAACTGAGCTGAAGAAATTTTCATACGATAAAAGGATTACTTGTCCTTCTTAAGCCTATTTCAGAAGATTCAAGAAGACAGATCTTTACGTGATGAAGAAAAAGTGCAAAATTTAGTGCAGGCTTGGGAGCTAAAACTGAAAGAGACGCCATTGTTCAGCTGAGCGTCTCATTCAGAGATTTCTGGAAACAGCGGAGAATTACCCAAAGGCGGATTTATTAAGCATTGTTATGAAAAACGTCGTGACTGGACGAACGAAGACCGATTTGGCAGCTTCATATGACGAACTAGAAGCTAAAGAACTTCGGAGAACTTAGAAAAACCAAATAAGGGTTTGGGAATTTTCTAATTCCATGAGTAGAAACCTAACGGAACTTTCCAGAAGAGTTGCTTGCGTGAAAAAGAAGGAAAAATTATGAGTCAAATGATTCCAACAGTTCTCGTATTTAAGAACAACTAATGAATTTGCTTATTCAAGAAGTTTGTGGTGAACAAATGGGGTCATTAGCAAGAAGTGGGTTTTATTCTCATTTTAATTTTAAAAAGAAGAGCTCTGTTCTTGGAAAAAGCAAAGTAAGCTGAACTTGCGATGGCCTCTGGAATGGTAAGCCTTGATAAAACTACAAGTAAGCGACTAACCTGTATTTTTTGCGATAGGTTCCACTCCAGCGAAAAATGTCTTAAAACAAGAAAAATAAATAATAATAATAATATATAATAAAAAAGGAATAATAATAATAAATAATAAAATATTAATAATATTGAATAAATAACAATAAGAGATAAAAGAATGGCTGTTATTAAAGAAAGGTGTATATCTTACACGTCTTTAAGAAGCAGGTAATTTAAGCGCATTTCGTAATGGTAAAAGTCAGTTGAACTTTTCTCGGTATAATAGCTCTCATTTTGATATTACATATTCTAAGCAAGAAAAAAAGAAAGTATGTGAAACAGAGAATCACCTTTCTCAGTTGCCGTAGAAGTTAAACTTATACTTGCAAATTCTTTGCGTAGTCATTCGTGCTCTTAGTCAAGAGCAAATATTTGAATTTTGTGTGATTCGGCTTGACTAAATAGTTACACAAGCGAACGAATTATAACTTTATTGAATGTACTTCTACTTAGAAATGAAACTATAATGCACGCCTTATTTGGAGGTGTTAACTCGAAAATATAGGAATATAAATTATTTTCTATTGAAGTGAATGATTTAAAAAAATCATGTACTTGTAGTTTTGAGTTTTTTCTGATAAAACAATAAGCAGATTTATTCCGAAAATAAATGATTACAGAACTTTAAAGAACATGAAACAAAATAAAATAGATTTCGCAAATCCTTTCTGCGAGGAAAGCCAGACCTTTCGATTACGGCTCATGTTTTGGGAAAACTGCTGACTAAGAAATTAGTTGAGATAGATTCAAGTCTAACAGCGGAAAAAATTTAAATTTAGGTGGACGATCGGAAAACAGAATTCCTACGCGAGTGACAGCATTTTAACTACTTTATCTATGCATGTTAGGAATATTCCTTGAGTACATTATGGGATCTTGAAGTTATAGGAATAGCTGATTCATCCTAAACTCCTGAGGAGAAACATAGTTAATTGATTTTGGGAGATACGAACTAGAACTGACATGGAAATACAATTTTAAGTATTTATCTGATAATAAAGAATTAACCTGGAAGAGGCATGAAAAAACAAATAATAAATTAAAGTGTAGTAAACTTTTATATGATTATCAAAAGGTATTTCTGGAAGGGGAAAATGATTGAGTATCATTGAACACATATTCGTTTTCATGATGGGTTCGTAATTGGCATAGTTCAGTCAGAATTCTAATTCCGCGGAGTGGGCTAGATATATCTATCAGTACTGAGTGTTCTGTGCATACTTTTGGCGAACATTGTCGTAACAGTGTCAAAGTCCTGCTCTCGAACAGGGAGCTGAATGCAGCTATGTTCTGTGGAAGTGGTAGAATAACTGCAGGTAAGAATGGTTTAAAATCCCCTTTTATTAAACCACTATTTACAGCCACTTCCCACTCGGAAGGGATAACAGAAAAAAATGACCGCACTTGGGTCTAAACTGAACAATCAAATAATTTAAAATAAAATTGAGTAGAAAATTAAGTAGTCGTTGCTCTCAGAGTTTTAAACGCGAGGTTGGCCTCTATTCTAAACTATCAATGGTGTGTAGCAAGATTTGTCTAGTACTAACGCACTTAGATTACTTCAATAAGTATTAGAGTAACAGCGCTGCGGCTTAGAATTTAAATACTAGCAGGCTAACGTCGAACAGAGCCGCAGTGATCTGAGACTAAAAACTCTCTCACTCTGAGAAGTTCGTTGCTAACCTTTAAATACAAAACTTGGCTCTACCTCAAATTAGCATAAAGCTGAATCGCGTGCTCATTCTAACGGGAAGTTGAAATAAGAATTCACAGGAAAGAGAAATTAACATAAAACTTTGCTAGTTTAACTAAAACCTTACATATCTACGCTCTTTTGAATTATATGCAAATAATTACGGCGAAATTTCTATTAGATAATCTTACGCGAAAACCTTCTTCCCTCCCCCTTTAGGCAGACAATCTTTGTTGCTTTTGTCATTTTTAATTTAAAAAACAAACATTTTCTTTAACATGTGGGGCTTTTCGTGCTCTAACAGAAGCTCGAGATACTGGAAGGCTTAAGGCAATGACTTAGGTCTTTTTGTTCTTAACTCTATTGTTTGTAACCTCTTTTTGTAAGATTTTATTTCTTTTTAACATTTTGCCTAGCCACTGTAAATTTAAAACAAATAATTCTTAATTACAGAATAAAATTCTTTGGGCCAAGAAAAATTCCAAATGTTATAAACCAATAAAGAAATCAATGTTCCTTTGCAATACTCTTAAAAAACGCGTAATCTGTAGACTCAATCTTAAAAGAAAACAAATTAAGTAATTTTTCATGAATTATTTTGCTTGCGTAATTTTTAGAGTAACAAATATCATAATAGCATATACTTTTACATTCTGTTTGAGAAATATGAATTTAATATTTTATTATAAATTAAAACGATCTACTTAATATTTTTGGAGGAAGGAAAATATCTCCGATGTTTTTCGTAAAATGCTCAGAAATTTCTTTCAGTAATGCTTAAGCTCTAGATAAAATTATTATATGTAGAATTTTCCTTTCACAAAAGAGATTCTTAATTACAGGAGATGCTTTTTTCGTTCCGTTTAGTTCCATTCATGATTTATGTATCTCCGCCTTTAATACTTTATGGCCTTGTTCTTAAAATAGTTGCTTTTGTCTAGACAAATGAACATAATTTAAGTTAAAAAAAAAAACCCAGCTAATCAAAAATTTTCTTTAGTTTGCCGTCTGATGTGTTTTTTCCCTTCTAAGTTTGACTTTTGTGTTTTATTTTATGCTGTAATCTTACAACGCTTTATTTTCATATCTTTATGTGTTTTAAGTGCTAATTCATGTAAGATAGGGGTATTTTATTTCCAAGTTTGCCCTCAATTCTTAGTACAAGACAAAAAAAATTGAAACACGTTCTTGCTTTGTTCAGAATCTTTAAAAACAATGCCGGAGATGCCTCTAATACGGGAAGTACTTTTCAATTTTTGCGCTCAACCAAGAAGAAAGTTCCAAGAACTTTCATGCCGCCAAAAAGAACAGAAAACTGATGATAAATTACTTTCTTTTTTATAAATCCTAGACATTTTGCTCCTGTCTTCTTGAGTAATTATAGCGTGTAAAGTAGATGTTAAAATGCGCCCAAAGTTATTCTCTTTAGAAGTAAAAAAATGCTTTATAGATGCGTTGTGAAAAGACGAACCATCTTCAATCTTGCAATGTTACAAAGCCGAACAATTGCTGAGTATAAATGAGTACCTCTTTGTTAAAGCGCAATAAATTATGCTTGGAAACTAATTACATAATTATTAAGACTTCATTTATCAACAATATTTTTCATGTATTTTCACGTTGCTGAGAAATGTTAAAAATTACACCAATTCTTTACGGAATCTCAGTTTTCTATGCAATCTTTATGTTTCATAAAAGTTAAAAGCTTTATTTAAAATAATTGATTACATAGATTTATGCTGTCATCTATCAAAGATTATCTTGTTTTACATCATTTAACTACTTTAGGTGTTATTAACATAAATTAAACGCCACCGAACATTTCGTTAAATTATTTTTTAATGATACAGAAAAAAGGTTATTCTCTGTAAACAATCCTTTTATTTAATTAGTATCTTATGGCATGTGACTGAGGTTAGAGATGTATGAAGTTATCATTTGTTTTGATTTAAAAGAAATATACTTTTTAGTAGAAAATCGTGGTATTCAAACTTATTTTACGAGGTCGAGTTGTTTAGCTTTAATATCTGGCAATTTACAGGACAAAATGTTTCTGCTATTCGCTTGTAAAACTCAACAACTGAGATATAAAGCAGATAAACACAAGCCGTATCAATTAAAATTGGCTGAGAGATTAAGACACCTGCATATTGGTAGTTTGGCCTGGGTTTATATCCTGGTGAATGAATTAGCTAATTAATGTGAATGGGATGTCAATATGAATCAGTTTCCCAGTCCTCTATGAGGGCATCCTTGTCTTAAGCAGACAGTTCTAGTACACTGTTCCTTAATTTAATAAAATCAGATTTATTAAAGATTGGATTCCTGGAGAAAGCATGACAGTGTGAATGAATTTGTGATTATTTATATGTAAATATATGTGTTCTTTATGAAATTAAGAATGCTTTCCTACTGAAACTCCAAGATAATGTGTCACCTTCCAACTGTGTTGTTTTGCCACACAAATGCTTATAATATAAGAAAGACCATAACCTATATTTTTAAGATGAAACAAAAATGAGTCTTTTTAATTTCTCTATAATATTATTTAAAAAAAAGTTATATTTCTTCGATTTTATTGTAGCTGAGCAATGTTTTGAAATACGTAAATTAATAATGTTGTTTTCTTTTTACAATATTACAAACGCAGCTGTCATAAAATAAAGTAATTTTGTTATAAACAATCATATTTCAATAATTAAAAAGCTTAAATTTCATTTGAAGCATAATGTTACATCGAGAAATACCTCTTTCATAAGCTCTGAATTCCAATTGCAATTCGGGCACCACAAATAAAGATTCTAGTTCAAATTTAATTTTTATCCGGGAAATGACCGAACTAATCAATAACTTTTAAGCAAAATTTCACTACACGATGACAAAAATTACACATTTCATAAAATTTTCTAGAAATCTATAATTTTATTAAAAGCATTCTACATTAAAGAAATCTTCCAAATCGAAAGCAAACTTTCTTAATGTAATGGCATTTTTATTCTTATGATTAACAAGCAGACAAGCAGAATTGTTAATTCTGAAGCATGTTGACATATGTAAGCTTCAGACTGGCAAGACAATGCGTGTAGAATGATTATGATGAATAATGTAAGTAGCGGAAGAACAGCGACAACAAAAGGATAAGGAAACAATTAAACGTCAGGATTTGCACAAACAGTTATCTTCCGCAAAGATAAATTAGATCTAAATGAATATTTGAACAACTGGCAGGAAAGTAAATTTCGATAAAATTTCCAGCAGAATACTTTGATCCGGAAATCAATCTGCTGTGCAGATAGTTATCCAGCTCCATCTGCATTCCGCGAGGAGAGCTATCTTATCGGTTTTCAGGTCGTTTAAGGCATTGATCTTCATTTCAACCAAGGAATTTCTTTAAGAATAGATTTTGAGAATATTAACCTATGACATTACGCTTAGAGCGTGCCTGAATGTTCTGACAGGAATTTTTGATTCATTATAAATCGATTTCAATGGATTGAATCATCTTTTGGACCCTTTAGAATTAATTTTTCTTATCTTTCTCTCTCTCTTTGTCAGTTATTTACATTTTCATTCGATTCAACACGCACGTGTGTTTATCAAACTCCATTTATATCTGTATATACTATTGTATATTTGTAGGTGTAGCTAAATAAACATAATAAAAAATCTGATAGCTTTCAGACTTTATATTGCACCCAAAGAGCTATTTTTAACGGTTTGTGTGTTATCCTTATTTATTAGCAATCCTGTTCTTCGCACTTAAACCATAAAATTCAATTTAACAGCAATATAGCAAAATATTTAAAAGAGCGTATTAGAATTTCCGATACACGCTCCTGCACGATGCTGACAAAAGTTTTTTCCCTTACAGTGTTGCCATTCCTCGCTTTGAAATCGTTGAGTTTCTTAATCAAAAACTCATAAATGCTTTACAAAACATAAAATAGATGATAAAAAGATTTCCAAATTCTTGATTCCAAATTTGGTCTTCCAAATGCCCATATTCAGTTAGAGATATACGTTATTCAAAACTGAATGGCTCTAGGTACCGTTGTTTCATCAAAATGCGAGGAACATGCATACATTTATGCAGATTCTTCATTATTTAATTTCTTTAAATATAATACAGGACTCTAATAGTTGGTGGCAACAACTTAAAAAGGGATTCGCGGTTTATAATGAATCAACGCAAAATGCCAAAAAGAAATTAACAGCCCTTCTGGGCAAATTGCCCCTTTGGGTTAAAAACATAAAATTTGAAAGCTTTCAGATTTTTATTATACCTAAAGGGGAGTTTTTCTCAATGGGAATTCAAAACGGGATTTGGAAAGTGATACAGACACTCAAAGTCAATCGACGTAAAATAGCGTTAGACATTGTAACGTCTTTGCGCTGCTACGCTAAAAACATAATAGCAGTAAGAAATGTAAAGAAACCTCGAGCATAAAATATCTGTACTTGAAGATGCACGCGATGGCAGTGTTGATGGAACGCTTTGAAACTGTTCAGTTTGTTAATGAAAAAAAAATATGATACAGATAATGAAACAAATTCCAAATCTTTGCTCCCACACGTTCATGTTCGAGTGGATGACTACGTTATTCAAAATTTTGTGTGTCTAGAAACGTTGTATTTTTCACAATTCGAGAATCATACTTACATTCATTCAGACTCTTCATTATTTAATTTCTTTAAATATAATCCGGGGCTCTAATATTTGGTGGCAACAATTTGAAAACTGATTCATATTTTTATAGGAAACAACGCAAAATGCCAAACTAAAATGAAGAGCCCTACTGGCTAACGCCGTTTTGTCTAATAATTATCTAATAAATATAGCTATATAGCTCCAGAGAGTGACAGAGAGATAACTTGACAGGGATAAGTGGACAACAAATTTCTGTATCTTCATTTTATAGTCATTTTGAACTACTTTCTGAAAGAAATATAAGTTTTAAAAATAAAGGCAATTGGATAAAATAAAATGATGCATTGATTCGTTTGCCGTAAGTATAAAAAATAAATTAGTTTTTGATATAATAAGAAAATACCCTGAATTTGTGAGATTGTCACTAATTATTTTAGACAATTTTGGTCTTCTTTGTAAGAAAGATGTCTTTTGTTCTTTGACTTCGTCTTAGAAGAAATTCGATACATATTCTCGATTTTCGTTATGAATTACTCTATCCAAGGCTCTTAGAGTCTATTAAGGAAAAATTCTCAAACAGAAATGCTGTACATTTGATTATTAATACCGTTAAATTAATGCAATTACGAATAAATTACAGGTATAGGTATCGAATAACACCGTTAAAAATGTATCTAACAATATCTGACTCAGCTAATATTCATACATAGTCCGATTAGAAAATTTTAGAATAAACTAAATTTTAATTGAGTAAAACAAAAATACCCTTTTCTGTGTGATTTTTTATATTTTTATCTGATTCTTTTTCAGTTTTAAAGTTATCCGATATCATACAAATTTTAATATAGGGTGGCAAGTTTCTCGTTTTATATGTATGTACTACCTAAGCTCGAACTTTTATTCGAGCTTGGACCTCTGACAAGTATTGTTGGTGGAAAAATTGCGCCTTCTTTACCTGAAGTTTTGAGAAGCTCTACCGTCAGAAACATTATCGAAAATACAAGCGAAACATGGTATGAATTAACGACAAGCAATATCAGAGAAGTATGGGAACATTTCGTATTACAGTAAGCAAATGATTTCATTGGTTTTGTTAACTCATTGTGCTGAAGTTATTAGGACTCGTATTTCTTTTCATCTGTTTGGCGAACATGACGTGTCCCGACTGGACAGTGAGTTGACTGCAAACTATGTCCTCCTATTGAAAGCAAGTGCTGTTTCTTTTACATTTAACAACTACATTTCACAAGTCCTTCAGACTAAAATGTCTTTTCTTAACAGAATCTTTTAAATAAAGCTTTATAGAATATTTTAGAATATTCTTAAGATACGTTTCTTATACAGTTACAAAATATTTTACAATACTCAAGTATTTAAACTTTACTATTATACAATAATTTTAGATTACTCGCGAGTAGTTGAAAAACATAGTAACAAATAGTTAAAACTCATTTCTCGCCTTTTTTGGCGAAAAAGGTAGACCTCACATGAGGTAAAACTTCTTAAGTTCTGCCACTTGCAGTAAGAACAAAAAATTAACTTAAAGTTTCAAAGTAACATAAAGTTTTATTTATCTTTGTGATACTCAGCTATGTGTCTTGCCGCCCATTCTTGAAACGTTGCGAAGACTGCCGTTTGGTTCAATCGACGTCTGGCTCGGGGCTGAACATCACACTTCTCGTCCTGCCATTTTATTTCGGGACGTGTCCCTTGACCCTTGAAGACTTTCTTCTTATCCTCCGATTGTTGTAAAGGTCGCTTGGTGGGCGGTACTCTTGAAGTCCTCGGGACATCTTTGGTCCACTGTTGCCGGTTCCTGGCCGCTCACTGATCGAGATTCCCGTCCCGCCTTGAATCTGGAACTGCATTCCCAGGGTGAATTCGTGGGAATTTGCTGCGTAGAATCCTTTCTGTCGATTCTCTATTTCTTTTCTCACAGGTGCTATGACTGCGACCATTTCTTCTCTCCCTCTTCTTACTGATAGAATAACATCGTGACATCTCTTTTCTAGTCTATATTTCTTCCTTTTCTTGTTAACTCCGGTCTTCCATCGGGGGGGGGGCTTTCCTTTTCTTGTTCATATCTTTACTTGTGGCTGACTCTGTTATTCGTTGTTGTTGTACCATGTCTTGAGATGGTGCCTGCCGTGCCGAATCCTGCGAAAGTTCTTCAAATAGTTTCCTTTTATCTCGGTTGTAATACGACTTTATTTGATCAATATTTGCCGTAATTTTTCCTCCATTCTTGGCTCTTAAAACCACTACCGCCTGGGTTATTGTCTCAATAGGAAACAGCCCTTCAAACCGTGGGCAGAACTTGGCCACCTTATCTTCTGGAGCTAAGGAAAGTGAATGTTAGGAGCTAAGGTAAGTTACTTCTCGTCTTTTCCTGTCATAATTTAAAGTATTTGTTTTCTCTGTGACACTTCAGTGTTTTCCTTTAATTAGCTTTTGTATATTCGCCATTTGAAATTCAGGGGCCCTTTTTTGAACATAAAATAATTTGTACAGTGGGGTCATAATCTTCCTGCTTAAGAATAACTCAGCAGGAGTTTTGCCCGTCGTGTCTTAAAGGCGAAAACTAATTCATTGACATAGTTATCCCAGCTTTATGAAAATTTTTAACATAACTACGAATAATTTTAACTATCTTTCTGTTGACCCGTTCCACTATATTTGATTGCGGCCGATACGGGACCATTTTTAAATGACGTATGCCCAAATATTGCTTATAAACTGAGGTCCATTATCCGATATAACTTTTCGGGGCGCCCCGTGTTTTAAAATATATTTATTTAAAATAGAATCAGTAACTAATTTCGCAGAGGCTCATTTTAAAGGAACAAGTGAGGTCCATTTACTAAAATGGTCAACCATAACAAGGAGATACCGACGTTTGTTTAACTGACTTTTCGGGAAAGGGCATAATAAATCGACTCCAATTATTTTATTCGGAAATTCTGATTTAATGCTATTTAGAAACCCGGCCGAGCTGAAATTAATATAATTAACTACCTGGCATGTTGGGCAAGATTGGAAATGCGCCCTTGTTAATTTTTTCGGTTCAGTAAAATAAAATGCTCCGCGTACGCGTTGGATGGTTTTCCGAATGCCACCATGAGCTGCCAGAGACGAAACATGCAATTCCCGTAATATATTTAATCTAAGACTAGCTGGGATAAAAGGTCGGATTTCATTGCTATTATTCGTAGTTTTCGTATATAATAATAGCCCATCTATCAGTTCGCAATGGGCCGCCCTATTTCTTATTGCCACAATATCTTGGTGGCTAAAGTTTTCAGAATCTCTTAAATTATTATATATATTTTTTAATTCCGGATCATTTCCCAGTACCGTTATTACGGTCTCACGGAAATGTATCATATGGGATGTGAGCATTGCCACTTTAACACTATTTCTTTCTTCATCTACCTTGATTCTTGACAAGGCATCTGCTACGACATTTTCCTTTCCCGCCGTGCGTTTAATTATCAAATTATATTCTTGTAATTTAAGTGCCCATCTTATTAGTCTTGGCAATAGATTCTTTCCTGAATATAATCTAGCGCATGATCAGAGTAGACCGTTACTGGAGAACTTCCAAAATAGACTCGGAACTTTTGCGCCGCTAGCAGAACCGCAAGTGTTTCCCTTTCTGTCGCTGAATAATTTCTTTGAGTATCATTTAAAGTACTACTAAAGAATGCCACGGGCTGCCCATTTTGGGAAAGAACTGCCCGTACGGCATGATCAGAGGAATCGGCCGCGATTTCTGAATTTTCATCATTTTCGGAAAATTTCAAACAAGGGGTTGCGTTAACGCTTGCTTTAATTTTTCAAAAGCGGTGTTAGCTTCGTCTATCCACGAAAATCTTGCCTTCTTTCGTTTTAGTTTTAATCACGGTTCGGCAATGGTGGCAAAATCTTTCATGAAGGACCTATAGTATGAGCTGAACCCTAGAAAAGAAGCTAGTTTCTTCGCCGTATTAGGCGGCGGATAATTCTGAATTGCAATTATTTTAGATTTGTCGGTTTCGATGCCTTTCTTGGATATTGTATACCCCAAATAACTTAATTTTGTGGCTGCGAATTTGCACTTTTCAGCATTAACTTTTAGACCTGCCTCATTTAACAATGAAAACACTTCTTTTAAGTCTTTAATGTGTTGTTCTAAATTATCGCTACTAACAGTAATGTCATCTAAATAAATGAAAGTGTGCTTTTCCCGAGGACGGGTCTTAAAACAACGTCCATACAACGTTGGAATGTTGCTTGCGCGCCTGATAGACCAAACGGCATGCGCAAAAATGCATAAGTCCAGACTTAATTATGAAAGCGGTCTTTGGTACATCTTCAGGTTTTACGCCTATTTGAAAATACCGGGATGTTAAATCTAATGTCTAAATAAATTTAGAGGAAGTTATGTTTCGTAATATTTCCTTAATAATGGGTAATGAATAAACCGGATATTTGGTAACGCTTTTCAAGTTGCGGTAATCAATTGCAAAACGTCACTTTTTTTGGGTGTGTAACCGGGTAATCATTATTCTTCTTACACAAAACAACCAGGCTACCATAACTAATGGATATGGGCGTGATGATCCTTTTACTCAGCATATCTTGAATACGCCATTCTATAATTTTTTTCTTCAGACTGGTCATAGCGCTAAGCCTTGTGACGAACTGGCCGTGAATCTCCAGTATTTATTTCATGGTTAGATACTTGCGTAAATCCGGGAATGTCACTGAACAAAGTAGAAGATTTACTTACCACTTGGTGTGGTTTTTCTTGCTCATCAGTTAGAAGATGTTCGAGATTTAATGTTGGAGGTGTCCGCTTTCACTTCCGGCACCGGTTTCATGGTCAGCTTAAGTGATGCTTGATTGAAATCGAGTGTTGCTTTGGACGCTGAAAGTTAACCTACTTCCAATATTATGCTTGATTGAAGATTTCTTACAATATGGAATATAATTTTTACATGCTCGTCTTTAATGCGTATATACAGTGTCACAACATTTGCATCTTTTGCCCTGGGCTGCTATCATCGTCGTATTATCCGAACTGCAGATTCTATAAGATGAAAATATTTTTAAAAAAAATTCTGCCACACTGAGCTCCTGTATCCAGGAGGGCGGTGGCAGGAATATTGTTTACTAACACTTCAGTCTTCGGAAAAACTAAATTTTTCGCAACGACTGTATTGAGCATGATGGTAGAGGGATTTTCTTGGCCTTCGGATTTCCACACCCTCACGTCAGCAGAAATCCGTTTCAGTTTAAATCTTCTTTCTTTTATTTGGGCCTTTCGGCAGGCCTTAAAACTTTTTGTCTGGCTTATTTCTGAACTGTCGACGCTCGCTGGTTGTTCTTGAATATTCAGGATTCTTTGACCACTGATTCGACTTGCTTCCGTAGCCGTGATCTTGCCTCGGCTGTAGCCTTGGCACACCAAATTGGCTTCATTGCTCGTACTGGCGTCTTCTTTCAATGTCAGCTGTTCTTCTGCTTTCAAACTGGATCGCGAGCTCAAATAACTCTTCCAAAATCATCGGATTCCTTAATTCCATAAAGTCTTGTACCTGGGGAAGTAACCTAGGCAAAATCACTCGTATTATTTCAGGATTCGGCCGGCTTCCATAGAGAAGTTTAAATAATTGTATTTTTCTTAAAATGAAGCTTAAGAGGTTCTCAATTCTTGCTGGTATGTGCTGAAGAGTTACGCTTCTAATTTCGTAGGATTTCTTACTACTGGGAAGGCCTTTCCTAAGGAGGTCTTGAAATTTTCGTAAGTATAGGTAGGACTTTTCGGTTGGCCGAAGAGATTTCTTTCCGATACACTTGATCCAACTAAGCGCTTGACCCCTCAAAGCGCTAGTAGCCAAAGTCACTTTTTGGAACTCATGGACTGGATACAACATAAAGTGGTCATCTAATTTTTCCAAAACGTTATTCACCGGTGAGTTCCCATCGAAGCTCGCTGCTGGCTTCACTGATGTTCGCATGGTCTGGACGATGTACTCGAATCCTTCTAGGGGGCAGCTGGCATTTCTGAATTTTGGACCGATACCACGGGTTCATCAACTTCCTCTTGAAAGTAGGCCATGGGTCTTCTCCTTCGGGCGCCACTATCAGGACTCGTATTTCTTCTTATCTGTTAGGCGAACATGACGTGTCCTGACTGGACAGTGAGTTGACTGCAAACTATGTCCTATGGAGTTTAGCAAAGACGACAAGATGAGAAGGGTTAAAATTACCCTTTACTTTTTCCACGTTTTCACAGTCGCTCCCGCACTTCGGGATACAAAGACCAACCACTTGTGGTCTGAACGTAATATAAGACTACTAACTAAATAAAATTTAAATAAGAACTAACTTTTAATATTTTACACAGATGACTAAATTCTGGCCGGAAGTGGAAAATAAGAGATGTTAATAAATTTTTAAAATGTAATAAACATCAGTCAAACTTAAGATCCTTGCAAAGTCATAGTGGAAATTAGAGTTATGTGGTTTCAATAAATCAGATCTAATCAACCTGAGAAAATCAAATTAAGTAATAATGAGCTAAATAATGGAAACCTTATTAATAAAGATAAACGGAAAATGTGTTTAGAACAAAAGCACAACTTAAGGCGCCTGACAAGAAATGAGAGTTGAACAATTATAAAAAATTATTGCAAAGGCCGAAATATATTCATAGCATGCAAAGTGTGTTTACACATTTTTAAAACAATTTCAATACAGGAAGTTTTAAAAAGCAAACATTTTGTAATAAAATTGTCTGTAACAGGCAATCAGAAATGAGAATTACTATGTGTTATTTTTAAAATGTCGCATTTATTTTCAAAATGTAGCTTATAAACAAACGGTGGATCAAATGATATGTTTTTTGCGCTTCTAGAAAGGAAACATTCCTATTAAAAATTCAAAAACCTTTGTGACATGCAAGGTATTAAAATTTCTAAGCAACATCAGAAAAAAAAAGTCTAGAAAGGAAAAATCATCAATCCATCCCTTCCGTGTTCCCACAGACATTTCTGTCACCAGTCTCACGTGCCTCTCTACTATAGAATGGTAACGAAGCTTTCGTATTTCAAACTGAGATCCGTCTCTAATCAGTCTTATCTCTTCGTTGCTAAGGTTCAAGGTAGCCGGTGTTTCCAAGGGATTGTCCCAGCAAATCATCTCAAAATACTCCTCTACGTTGAAATTCAATTTGGGAAGCACAGATTGTCGTATTTTCCTCTTTCAATCACTGTTTCGTACTTTTAGTATTCTTCTCAGGCCAAGTTCACGAATATGTGTTTATTCATCTTTTAGCATCGTCAAAAGGAGGTTTTCAGAGTGAGCGACATACCAGTTCCTCTGAATAAATTTGTGAACTTTTGCCTTAAAATGTTCTGACAAGAATTAACTTTTCTTGATCATTCCGTGAACCTGATGTGCTCTATGTGTTGCTCTCCGGATTTTCTTTATTTCAAACGAGGATGGCACTGTAACTTTTATAACATATTCGGCTAGTAGCTTCAAGTCATCTATTGGTTTGGTGGTTGATACGTAAAGGCAAAGAATTCCCCTGGGTGTAGTGAGCCATCTTGAGTGCGCCATCTTCCCAGGACTCCTGTCTGCTAGGTCTGAAGGGCACTCCCCCGAGGATATTGCCTTATATATATCAAACAGTTATTTTTGGTCACAACTAAGTTTGTTTTTGTTAATTTTGGGTTGATCAACTGAAATACGGACATAACCTGTCAGGAGAACGTTTCACATGTTTTCACAGATTTTTCTAGTGTTCCAGAAAACGTTTGTGGCCCAAATGTATTTCCATAATCTGGAAGAGATTGCGAAGAGGCAGTTCATTGAACAAGCATACAAACCAATGCAGTTTATGACCAACAGAGATCTAAAAAATATGCGCTTTTAGTAAACGCCATCTTATTCCAACATAAACAATGACTGACGAAGCAAATAATTAACAATAAAATGTCGTTGAAAGATCCTGGAAGCCACGTGATTACTTCACTCTAGCAAGAAACAATAGTCAGCTTAGAATCCGTTCCGCAATTTTGTTTCATATTTTGGCCATTAAATTTGATAATTTTTTGTGGGAAGCTGTTTCTCGCGCTAATAATGGCGTTTTTGACAAAGCAATTCTTGAAAAAAGTATAAAACCGTTAGAAAGATCAGTAAATATGCATGTGAGTTATGGAACCTCAAAATGTCAATATCGTCGGCTAAAATTCGAACGCAATTTATTTTAGTCCATTTGCCACCATATATTGCCTCAAATAATATGAATAGCAAAAAAAAAAAAAAGTTTTTTCGCTCTACCCTACTTTACACCCGTGAAAACAATCCGTGAATCCGTGAAAACATGTATTCTCGAATTTAGTTTTTCATTCGATTTTCCCCACATAGAAATAGAGTACACGCATACTAAATTTTGACGCATCTTCAACTATATCATTATTCTAACATGACAAATATTTTTTATCATGGATTTTACAAAGATCAGGCGTATTTTCCTTATTTTCTTTTTGACGGTGCATTTCCTTCTTGCTAATCTCCTATTGCATTCGTGTGCCTTAATGATTCTTCCAACAATTTCGAAATTAGTTTAGATTTCAAACTCTACTTTTAAATCTGCTGCAAATTTTACAGCTCTAATTTTCGGGGGTTTATAGGACAAATTCCCAATTTCTTGATATTAGCTTGGTGTATAGTCCAGACGTCAGTGCATTTTCAATAAGTTTTTTGATTATTTCGAATGCTTTTACCACTTCAAAATAAAGAATAGTCAAAATTTTAATAGAATCTTTTGATAATTCGCAATATCTTGCTATGGTTACTTTAGATATGGACCTGTTAATACACTTGCTTGCAAAATTCACAGAATTTGCATATTATGCCGAACTTCTGGAAACCTAATCCACAGATTTTAATGAAATTTGGTACGAATATGCATTTATGACAAAGAAAGTGATATACCATTCAAAAGTCATTTTATGTATGCACGGTTATCAGTAAAGCTCATAATGCAGGGATGTTCAAAATCCACGTTGTGACATGGAATTGAAAATGAGTTTAATATGGGATCCCTGCTCATAGACAGACAGGTCGCGCAACGTGACAGCTTACTAGACTGAAGGCATCTGAGAAAACCCTGACGGAAATTATCCCTCTATTGCGGCAAGGCAGTTTTCAACTCCGGAATGGTTCTCGGAGGCGGATGTCTAGATTAATTTTTTCTTCGAAGAGCG